>JAKUCV010007152.1:91395-106295 GCA_028386065.3 Turnera subulata
TTTTTTTTTTCACTATTATGCATGTGAGCTCAAATAATGCGATTCGTCCGTATTACGGGCGAGTCCGATCCGGACCAGAAAATAATCGATACCCCGTAGTTATTTTCCGATGTGATTTTCCGAGAAATTCCGAAACCCGAAAAATACCAACTTAGGTCCGAAAAATCCGCGGGTAAATCACGAGCGCGGGAAAATTCTCGGTTTCGAAAAACGACTGTCGATTTACCTCGAATTAATTACCCGAGTTTAATTCAACAGTAATCACGGTAAATCGACTTCTACAGTCCCGGTAAAAATTAAAAATTTTATCCGGGCTGTTACAAAACATCACATATAAATATGCATCGTCAACATAAGCAATTATAAATTCATGTACTTATTCTATACATACTTATATTGGTTTAAACCATGTACAGATTAATTTAGCTTAATTTTGTATATTTCCGGGAATTAGTTGCTTCAAGCAACTTGAATCCTTCAGGGATTCTCATGCATATATCATGACTTATGGATCCATAGAAATAGGCTGTAATAGCATCCATTTGATGCATTTCTAATTCTTTTCATATTATGCCAGACTTATCAAAAATAATTGTATCCACCACAGGGGAGTATTTCTCCTCACAATTAATACCAGGTCATTTAGGTAAAACTTTGTGCGATGAGCTATTTTATGTATTTCTCTACTCTAATTTCCTTTTTTTGCACAAATACCCATTTACAACCGACCGGTAGATTTTACACCATCTGGTGTACGGACTAAAGGTCCGAAAAATTCATCGCCTCACAAGCGAGTCTAACACAGCCTTAATTACGTTTCTCTATTTGGCCAATCATACTGCACCTACATTCACCAATAGATGTAGGTTCATGATCCTCATTTTCTTTCATAACATTTAGCGCTATATAAAATATTCCGTTGACGGTTGTTTCACGTCGGTTCCATCTTATTCCTGACAATGTAATTGAGATCTCATCATACACATTTATTTCAGGTACCTGAGTTACTTCTGAAACTTTTATCAATTGTGTCAGGGACCTCTTCTGGAGGATTTTCCTCTTCTTGATGACTTTTAATATGAACCTCTGCTGGAGGCCTTATTTTCTGTAACGCCCCGAATTTCGTTAATTGACTTTTTCCGGAATTTTCAAAATTTTTGGTATTTAATTCCAATTTTACCCTTGCAAAATTTTCGGTATTCAGGTTAAGGAAAATCAATTTATTTTCCTTGGAAATAATACAATTAAGTTGGTATTATTCTTTAATCGGGTTTCTTATGGAATTTATATCGCGTTTCGGTGTGAAAGACGGGTTGGAGTAGTTGAACCTAAAACTACGTCGTTTTAGTAAAGGATAAGAAAAAAAAAATTTACTGGTTAGGCGAGTTGACCGCGCCTAAGCCAAAACGAAACGACGTTGTTTTGGCTTAGGTGGGTCAAAACCCTAACCTTTCCCTTTTCTTTTCTTTTCTCTTCTCTCCCTCCTTTCTTTTTCTCGCCGGCCACAGCCTTCCCCTCTCCCACTGTTTTTTTTTCCCTAATTCCTCTTCCCCGTTAGCACCGGACTCTTCTCTCCCACTTCCCCTCGTTGCTTTCTCTTTTCTTTTTCTTTCTTTCTCTTTCGTCCGATTTCCCTCTTCTCCTTTCAGCCACACGTCGCCGCCATTGTTGTTGTGTATATCGCCGTTTGGAGGCCGCCACTGCCGCTGCAAGGCCAGGTGGAGTATGGCGTGAAGAGGTTGAGGCTCGGCTGGGCCTTCATGCACGGAGAACTCGAGAGTCGCCGTCGCTGTTGTCTGGAGGGGAGGACTGCCGGACGAGAGCTCTCGTGCGTGCAAAACCTGAGGGCATGACGCTGCTGCCAGGCACGGGGGAGCCACAGGTTTCCTCTTCCTTTCTTTTGTTTTCTTGTTTGAATGTCGATTCGATAGGGGTTGAGTTGAGTCTAACCTGTGGAATTTTTGGGTTGTCTTGGGTTTTATGGTTGGTGGCCGAGTTGTGCGGTGGTGCTCGGCCGGCGACGGATGGCTCTGTGTTGGTGGCGGCTGGGCTCGTCAATGGTGGTGGTGGTGTGTGTTGTTGTATGGGGTTGGGATTGCGTGCGTGTCGGAGGTCGGGTCATGTGGTGTCTGTGTTGTTACGGACGACGGTGGTGATGGGCTTCTCTGGCAGTGTTCCTGCTAGGTTCGGGCCACTACTGTTTGTACATATACAAATTCCGGTTAGTGCTCCGACGACTCTTTTCTTTGCCTTCCCCGATCATGATGCGTTAAATATTAGTGTTGTCTTTCGTGTTGGCCGTTTCTATCCTATTAACAAATTAATATGGCCCAGGTATAATCTAATCTCGCTTTACAGAATTGCAAGTTTATGGAAATATACTAGTTTAAGGGTGTCGGCTCTTGTGTACATGTGGGTGTGGGGTTTCATGAAAATTGACTAGTTTCTGTTATGCACAAATCTCGTTTTAGACGGTATAGTCAAAAGCCATGTTTCTGGGCATGTTGAACATATTCTTTTGATTTTGGAGTTGGCACGTGTACTTTTGATTGTGGGGTCTTGGTTTGCAGTCATGTGAATTCAAGTCCATTAGAGTGCGTCTCACATGGGTTTACTTTGTTTTGAAATTCATTTCCATCGAATCATCATATGTAGGTGCACTGTTTATCCTAAATATTACATTTACTAGTCACTAATTTACGCTAAGTGTGCGATGGAAGTAATAATGGTTTTTAACGTGTTTCAGTGCAAGATTAATAATTCAAATGAATTCTTTTCCAGTTTAGTAGATTTGCCTTGAGGATTGGCACCATAAAACTCGGCTTTCTATGCTCTTGGTTTCTAAATGGATTGCCTAGTTTTAATGAGTTTCTAGATCTCAACATCGTCTGTTAATAAAATTGATTATTTTGAGTTGAAGTAGGATTGGACATGGTTTTAGGTTCGGTGGTTATACGCTGAACCTTAAATGGTAATATGGACTTCGTAAGAATCGGGCTACAAAACCAACTGTATAACGGGGTTTAAAGGTGGATTTAATAAGGTGGGCTTTACGCCCTGTTATTAAATTAGATTTGATTTAGGCTTAGACTCGGATCTCTTAGTAACGAGCCTAGTGTACAGATTATGTTTAAGAACACAACAATAGCATGATCATTCGTTTGTCGTGAGTAAGCAGCTTATGTGATGTGTAAATTCGTATGATGTTACGACTATAGGATATGTCGGGCAGAGCAAGGCTTCGGTTTCCGAGACAGTTAATATGGCCCAGGTGAGGACTTATAAACCTTTGTATGCATTACTGCCTACAATGCTCGGTTAATTGACTTGGTATGTAATGTGGTATTATTTGTTTGGTCTTGAATGTTGTATGCATGCTTGCCTGCTGTGCTGTTGTGGCTATTTGCAAAGTGAATTATGTTGATGATACCTATGACGTGGTGTGCCTGGTTATGTGACCTGTTGTCTGATGTGAGGTATTGTGCCTGTCTAGCATGACTTGTTTGGTTATGATAAACACATGAGATATGATTTTGTGGTTTGTGTGGTGACTTGAGGGCTGGAGGCCGGATTTGAAAATAAGATATTAAATCCACACAACCTGTCTGATATTAACGTATGGCAAAACTCTTTCTGCATAAGTGAGAATAACGAATTATAATAAAGTCTACTGTGGGGCTATTGACCGGTTGGTTCGAGCGGGAAGTAATACCCCTCGGGATGGCATGCGGGTTAGCATGTGGGTCTGTTATGACCGGTTCTACCTCCCTCCTTCTACCTTCCCCTTTCTACCTCCCTCTTTCTCTCTGTCTCTCTCTCTCTCTCTAAGGATATGTTGGGCTTCGTGCCTGGTTTATTGGGCTTATGCCTGGTTGTCTCATGAGACGGGACCGAGCACGACGCACACAGTAGAGGGCCCTAATAAAATATTTAAACTTAATAACAAAGATAATAATATAAGTAATGACAAGAGATGGTGTGTAGTCTGATGATGTCTTGCTCTGTGTATTGAGGTTGTTGTTGTTCGATGCCGGTGTGATTGTAGTTGATTTGTAATTGTATATTATTGGTTTATTTGTCTGCGGTGAGACAGTGGTTGGTCTCACCCCCTCACAGTTTTACACAGGTTAGCTGATCGATGATCAGAATAGCATATCAGCAAGTGGCGGTGCTTTCCTCTCCTCGGGTCGGATCCATAGAGTTCACTGCATACATGTTATCATATGTATAGTCTTCCGCTGCATACTCGTTTTTGTGTAATTTGTTGTACAATTGTTCATTGATTATGTTGTTGATATTGTATCCCGGGTATAAGGGCATTTTGGTCACTTCACATGCTATACAATCTTTAATGGATGATTTGGGATACGGGTGTCCCGGGAATGATAAGGGCAATTTGGTCAATCCATAATTAATTTATAACTTATATTAATGAATTGGGACACGGGCATTTCATTTTCTTACTGGGGTCATCTTATCATTTTGCTCCTTTTTTTCTCTATCGAGAATTTTGTTTTCTTTTGGAACCCGAGTATATTCTGCGCTTCTGGCGCACTTTAGATTCATTTGCATATTATACTTGTTCTTCTGGAACATTAATATGAATAGGAGCATTTGCAGCTGGTATATAAGTTTTGGTCACTTCATGTGTCTGGCAATTAAGTTACTAATTTTCCTGCAAATGAATCGTCTTTTGAACTTCAGGTTCACACAAATTTGTTTGAGGATTAACAATCAAACATTGATAATGCATTACAATAATATCCTGATCCAGCTGCTTATTTCCTCCCCTTTATGTTGGGTAAAATCTTTCATCTAATTTATAACCAACATACCCAACATATATTCCCAGTTTTCTTTAAGGACCAATTTACTATGCTGTGGTGGAGCATTATATGCTATACAACAAATGGTCTGAAGATGGGAGATACTGGGTTCGTGACCATGAACCAATTAAATGGGGAGACCTTATGATAACTGTTTACTTGATGCACACAAATGCTGCTGCATGTAAAATACTATTTTCTCAAACAGTAATATTTCATTTGCAATGGTCCTACAATCAATTGGGAATATTCACCCAGATCGGTTTGGGTTTATTTCCAATGGTATACATTATCCATTAAAGAAATATACCAGTATTATCTAGACATATAGTCTTACAATATAAATAGGGATGTGTACCCGCAAGTGGCTTAATCGTTAAAATAAGTGCGCACAATGCCAACTTGCGTCTAACAAGCACACAGTAGGCCATCTAGTTGATGCATCATAAAAATTACCTAGATGGTCAATACATTGGATTTATCAGTTCGCGTACATGTCCCTGAATTATTCCCAAACTTACTGGTGATTCTAGGCCAACCTTATCTTAGGAAGGCCAAACAATTAATTTCGCAACAAACAAGCACGTGGAAATTCATTGATTGTAAAAACTTATGGTTTTTCAATGAATAACCAAATATATTTCGTGCATCATTATTGATCCGGGATGGCCCAACCGGTCATGCCAAACAAGATATCCAATAATCAACTTCTAGTTGATCTCAGCTCGGGCTGTGCAAACTATGTATTTAAACACTTAAAATTGCTAGCTTCAGGCTAGTGCATTACAGCTTCTGGCTGGATATGGAAAGTTTCAATTACTCAAATATTGTGTATTTAATAACTTAAAATTGCTAGCTTCTGGCTGCTATATATGTGCCAGCGTCAGGCTGCTATATATGTGTCAATTTTAGGCTTATTTCTGCCACTCATGTCGAAAAAGAACAGAATTATTAGACAATAATTAAAGTAGTGGCAAACTTTTCCAAAAGCAAAACCTCAAAGATTGAAAAGCTTTGGAGTTTACTGACAAATAATGCAAAGTTTTAATTACCGAAAAATCTTCTGGATCTTTTCGGAGATAACAAAAAGGGGTCCACATTTGAAAAACTGACACTTAGCTTTCTAAGCTCAGACTATAAAAAGAGAGTGGTAGAAACAAGAAGATTCAGAAAACTCAACAAGACAAGGAAAAAAATGCCTTCTCCAGCTACTGTTTTCTTTGTTGAGGGTGCCTCTCTAGGAAGGAAGAATAGGTTAGCTTATAGCATGGTGAATGAGCAGCAAGAGGAATTACCGAATGAGCTGGCGAGAATTCCTCGTTTAGTGTTTGTAGATGAGCTTTACTCATCTAGGTTCTTTGTGACTCCTATGGAAGAAATTTTCTTCCTGGAGGACCAAGGCAACCTCAGGACTAGTTTTTATAGTTCAGCTAATTCTATAATATTTTTCATATCTGATAGACTGCAGGAATTTCAACTAGAGCCTTCATGTCAAATTTTAAATCAAAGCAGTTATTACTAGGTATCCATGATGGCTCGGAGTGTCCCAAGGGTGACTAGGTTACCACCTACATGGCCTAAGGTACGACTGCTAGTATGGAATTGCAGAGGGGTAGCAAGAAGGTCTCAAGACTTTGTGCGTACCTTAAGGGATCTGAAGAATCAGTACAAGCCCAACATGGTACTGATTACTGAAATTTTGTGGCAACCTGCAGAGAACCATGGGGTAATTCCACTCCATTTTCCTCCAACAAATCAGTTTGAGATACCTGGAGAAAATAACATGGGTGGTATGTGGTTCTCCTGGAACGACAGTGTTAGGGTCAACATCAACAACGAGGCTCAGAGTTTTAGAGTCAATGTTGTACCCAACAGATAAATAATTATTTCAACTTTTGTATGAGAACAATTCCTCTATGTGGATGTTCTCAAGTAATGGATCCATTTTGCAATAATATGGATGTTTTCCTTTAGCTTTGCCATTATAACCTCATTCACAGTCACATGCACAATTAATTATACTGTCTTATTCACTTCAGGGAATAGAGCAGAGTCAATTTGACGGGATCCATAATAACTTCTTTTTATTACTGTAAATGGGGGTTTCTATACTCTTCAAGAGTATTAGCTCTTCCAGAGCATAAATATATGATCTTCTCGATCATAGTAAAGATTGTGTCCTTCGGGAACATAATCAAACTTATGCTCTTCTGGAGCGTATTAACCTTTTTCTCATTTTGAGATTGTACTATCACATTTTATGTGAAATAGTTGACATCAACAAATATAATTCTCCCCCTTGGATGTTAACTTGCATTGTCTTCAGGACAAATGCCTGAGCCATTATTCTAGAAACGATGATAAAATGCTGTAAAGTAAATAAAATAAAATAAAATAGCACATAATAATAAAACTGAAACATAAAATAAAATTATTCAATATATACTGGCTTGCACCTTCAGGGTCAGCAAGATAATAACAGTATCCATCTTCGGATGGTCATACAATATCCACCTTCTGGTGGTCATACAATATCCACCTTCTGGTGGTTATAAAAGATCCACCTTCTGGTGGTCATACAACATCCACCTTCTGGTGGTCATATCTTTCTTCAATTTTCCTCAAAGATCTGCGGGATTTTTTGGCAGTAAGACATCCAGTCTTTGCTTTATTTTTACTTTTATTGCGTCTTCTAGACGATATGCATTTAAATATATTCAATGCCCATAACAAATTTCTTCCAGAAATTTTAAGGGCCTCCATTATTTGTAACATAATTCCAAAATTAAATAAATAAAATTCTTAAATAAAATAAATAAATATGGGCCTTTTATTAATTAGTCCAATTAAAATTAAATAAACGAAAATTAAATGCAATTGTAACAGCCCGGGTAAAATTTTTTATTTTTACCGAGACTGTAGAAGTCTTTTTACCGTGATTTACTGTTGAATTAATCTTGGGTAATTAATTCATGGTAAATCGGGAGTCGTTTTTCGAAACCGAGATTTTTCCCGCGCTCGTGATTTTTCCATGGATTTTTCGGGCCTAAGTTGGTATTTTTCAGGTTTCGGAATTTCTCGGAAAATCACACCGGAAAATAACTAAGGAGGTATCAGTTATTTTCTGGTCCGGATCGGACTCGCCCGTAATGCGGACGAATTTCATTATTGATTCACAAGTCAAATAGTAAAAAAAAAGGTTTTAAAAAGAGGCATTAACTGGTGAAGAGGAAGCAGGAGGGGAAGAAGAGAAGAGAAAAAAAAGAAGAGAGGAAGAGGAGAGGAAAAAGAAAAAGAGAGGAGGAAAAAAAAAAGAGGAAAGAAAAAAAAAAGAGAGAAAAAAAGAAAAGAGAAGAAAAGAAAAAAAAAAGAGAAGAAGAAAAAGAAAAAAGAGGAAAAAAATAAAAAGAAAAGAAGAAAAAAAAAGAGACCAATCAGAAAATAGGAAAATAGAAAAGAAAATGAGAGAAAAGAAAAGAAAAGAAAAGAAAAGAAAATAGAGAAAAAAAGAAGAAAATACGAAAAAAGAAGAAAAAAAGGAAAAAAATACAGAGGAACAGTTCGTCACCTCACCGGCGCCCCTGCTACTGTTCACGTGGTAGCGTTCTCCGCCGCCTCTCACCGCACCGACGCCACCATCGCCTTCGCCATCACGTCGCGATTCCAACCCTGCCGCCTCCGCCCGACGCCGCTGTGAGACGCGCCGTCCAGGAGCGTTGACCCGAGGTGCAGACCCGTGGATCCTACTTCCTTCGCTTCTGCCACCGCTGCCGACAGCTTCACGCCAGTCTTCCGCCGCCCCCGCGCCGCTCACGCCGCCCTGACGTCATGCTGTGCTCGCTCGCCCTTCCTCGCGCCTCGCCGTCGTCGCCAGCTGCACGACCCGGAGGTAAGACCCGGATCTTGCAAGATCCGTTTGTTGAGCGGGTCACGAATTGGGTTTTCTGTTGGGTTTGATTTGTGGGTTGGGCTGCGGGCTGAGCGTGGGCCTATGTTCGGGCCTGCTGCTTTGGTCTAGGCCGACACTATTCACGGCCCAGTCCGTTTTAATTTTTTTAAAAAGAAAACTATATTTATATATATTTATTTATTAATAATCTGGTATATATTTTGGAAAAAAATTATATAGTTATTTTGAGAAAATTGTGGCCAATTTAATTCTGGTATTTTCAAGAAAATATAAATATATTTACTTTGATAAATAATTAAGTTATGTTATTGAAAAACCAATATTACTTGGAAAAATATATATATATCATGAAATTAATTTCTGGAAATTTAATATGTATATTATTTCGTTTGGAAAATTATGATTGTGGTATATATATAAATATGTATTTTGGAAATTAAATTTAATTATATTTTGTGTTGGAAAATATTATTAAATTATATATTTAGAAAAAGATAAATACTATATATTTTCTAGAAATTATAAATACGTTATTATTTTCTGGAAAAATTAAGGAGATTATTATTTTGGAAAATTATAAGTATTTTATGAAAATATTTTGAAAAAGAGTTTTAACTAAAGTATGGTACCGAAATTATATTCGGAAATACGTACGGTAAATATTTTCAGTAAACGATAATAATAACGGAAATGAACCGGGATGGGTAATTTCGTAGTATTGGCATCATAGTATACCGATTATGTGCATTTATGTGAGTGTATATTGTTTTGTGGTATAGGTTATGATATCGGGCAGTTTCCCGAGGAGCCGGCGTCGGACCGGTCATTGTTTCCGAAGTTGAGTAATCGGCCAAGGTGAGGATGGATTTCCTTCAATATGTGCCTATATTACTCGGTCATTATGTTTTGAAGATTATTGCATTGTTGAGTATTATGTGGTTGGTTTCGGGATGTTTATCCCATTGTCTTGATTGTGGTTCGGGATGTTTATCCCATGTTGGTTTTTGGATGTTTATCCCATGTTGGTTTTTGGATGTTTATCCTTACGTCTTTTGGTTTAAGTATATAAAGGTATAATTAATGAATTGTGACGAGGATGTCGATCCTTGGTATTTTGGATGGGATGTCTATCCCGGTATTCTGGTTTTTGACGACGGTAATATAATTGTCACGTGGTAGGTAGAGGTACGACTAGATGGTTAGAGACTGTTTCGTGGTGGCCATGATCTGGGTTCGTGTAATAAGCATGTCTATGCTTGGGATGTCTATCCCTGGGTTCGTATTTTTGGGATGTCTATCCCTGGGTTCTCTGGATTTGGTCTGGCACCCGGAATGTGTTGATAACCAGGTCTGACCTCTAGCTTATCCGTGACGGGGCCCGGAAAGATAAAATTGGATAATTGGATTTTATCTGAGTCTTTTTGGTTTTGGACCGATTTTGGGTCGAGTCTTTTGGTTGGGTTGGTTTGCCTGTGTTTTTGACTTGAGTAATTTTAGTGTTCATATTGATTGTCTTTCCTTCGTCGGTGAGCACTTCGGACTCACCCCTCACCTGCGGGCTTTCATCCCGTAGGATGAGTTATTTGTTGTACAGGTTCGGTGCATCCCAGACAGGCTGCGACGTTATCCCTTGGACAGGGCTTGGATCCATAGTTTGCATCTACGCATACAGTGTTTTTGTGAGTTTCATAAGTCTTCCGCTGTGCATGTTATTACTATTATTGGGCCATTGGGCCGGTTTTGATATTTGTGATGTTTTCCTATTATGGGCTGTTGAGCCTAGTTATCTGTTGATTACACTGTATGCTGGTCTTTATTTGGTTGGGTTGTCACAGTTCCGGCACGTGTTTACTGTGTACGGTAAATACGGGTCGGGGCGTTTCGTTGTTTCCGCCCGATTACTGTGCACGGGAGAGCGACCGGGGACATCTCGAGCCTCACCGCCACCACCAGCAGGAAGCCCGAGTCGGCGCGACCTCGGCGCCGCCTTCCCCGTCGCTTCCCACCGCCGGACGCAGCCGCTAGAGGCGTTGACCCGACGGCCGACCCGTGGATCCTCAGTTGTGTGGCCTGCAACAGGTCTAGCAGGGGTGGACCCCAATAATGGTCACTAGCATCGGTCTGAAGGATGCGTAGGCCCACAGAAGGAATTTTCAAAGGTGGAGGATTCTGGGCTATTCGTTTCAACTCCTCGCATCGCCACCTCCTGCCGCCGCCTGCTCGTGCCTCGTCGTCGCCTCGCCTTGCCTCGCCGACCAGCAGCGCCGCCACGTCGTCACCACGCTAGGTGAGCTGGGTTGAAGACGACCCGGATAGGGTCTCTGGGTCAGGATGACCCGTTTCCTCAGCCGGGTAGCGGGTTTTTTTTGGTGGGCTGGGTTTGGCCTGGGCTTGGGCGTGGGCCGACTGGGCTTGCACAGTGCAAACCTGGGCCTGGTCCTGTTCAGCCCGGTCCATTTAATTTAAAAAAAACAATTTATATATATATATATATTTATTTATTAATGATCTGATATATAATTTTGGGAAAAAATTATATATTTATTTTGAGAAAATTATGGACAATTTAATTCTAGTATTTTCAAGAAAATTTAAATATATTTACTTTGATAAATAATTAAGTTATGTTTTGGAAAAACCAATATTACTTGGAAAAATATATATACATCATGAAATTAATTTCTGGAAATTTAATATGTATATTATTTCGTTTGGAAAATTATGATTGTGGTATATATATAAATATGTATTTTGGAAATTAAAATTAATTATATTTTGTGTTGGAAAATATTATTAAATTATATATTTAGAAAAAGATAAATACTATATATTTTCTAGAAATTATAAATACGTTATTATTTTCTGGAAAAATTAAGGAGATTATTATTTTGGAAAATTATAAGTATTTTATGAAAATATTTTTAAAAAGAGTTTTAACTAAAGTATGGTACCGAAATTATATTCGGAAATACGTACGGTAAATATTTTCAGTAAACGATAATAATAACGGAAATGAACCGGGATGGGTAATTTCGTAGTATTGGCATCATAGTATACCGATTATGTGCATTTATGTGAGTGTATATTGCTTTGATGTATAGGTTATGATATCGGGCAGTTTCCCGAGGAGCCGGCGTCGGACCGGTCATTGTTTCCGAAGTTGAGTAATCGGCCAAGGTGAGGATGGATTTCCTTCAATATGTGCCTATATTACTCGGTCATTATGTTTTGAAGATTATTGCATTGTTGAGTATTATGTGGTTGGTTTCGGGATGTTTATCCCATTGTCTTGATACCGGTCATTGTTTCCGAAGTTGAGTAATCGGCCAAGGTGAGGATGGATTTCCTTCAATATGTGCCTATATTACTCGGTCATTATGTTTTGAAGATTATTGCATTGTTGAGTATTATGTGGTTGGTTTCGGGATGTTTATCCCATTGTCTTGATTGTGGTTCGGGATGTTTATCCCATGTTGGTTTTTGGATGTTTATCCTTGCGTCTTTTGGTTTAAGTATAAAATGGTATAATTAATGAATTGTGACGAGGATGTCGATCCTTGGTATTTTGGTTAGGGATGTCGATCCCTGAGTTTGGTTTTTGACGACGGTAATATAATTGTCACGTGGTAAGTAGAGGTACGATCGGATGGTTAGAGACTGTTTTGTGGTGGCCATGATCTGGGTTCGTGTGATAAGCATGTCTATGCTTGGGATGTCTATCCCGGTTTGTTATATTTGGGATGTCTATCCCTGGGTTCTTTTTGATCTGGCACCAGGAACAGGTTGATAACCTGGTACGACCCTAGCTTATCCGTGACGTGGCCCAAAAAGATAAAATTGGATAATTGGTTTTTGAGTCTTTTCGGCTTTGGGTCGAGTCTTTTGGTTTGACTGTTATTTTCGACTTGAGTAATTTTTAGTGTTCATATTGATTGTCTTTCCTTCGTCGGTGAGCACTTCGGACTCACCCCTCACCTGCGGGCTTTCATCCCGTAGGCTGAGTTGTTTGTTGTACAGGTTCGGTGCATTCCAGACAGGCTGCAGCGTTATCCCTTGGACAGGGCTCGGATCCATAGTTTGCATCTGTGTCGCATACAGTGTTAGTGAGTTTTATAAGTCTTCCGCTGTGCATTATATTATTGTTGTTGGGCCACTGGGCCGGTATTGGTTATTTGTGATGTTTATCATTTTGGGCCGTTGGGCCCGAGTTATTGTTGTTTACACTGTATGTTGGGTTATTTTGGTTGGGTTGTCACAGTTCCGGCACGTGTTTACTGTGTACGGTAAATACGGGTCGGGGCGTTTCATTTTGGTAGCGGAGCGGGTGTTAGGTCTTGTTGGGCAGTCTTTGTGTGTTGTTGTCTTGTTTGCATAATTCGCTCCAGTTGTTTATTATTTTATATCATTTTAGTTAAGTGCATTATGGATCCAGTCAACTGTCGCGGAGCATACAAATATGAGGTAATGATGCCATAAATAAGTGAAAATACAAATATTATTAATATTGCTAATATTGAAAGTACAAAGGGAAATATTACATGGATTTTTGATATTTTATAAAAATAAAAATACATTTAACGATTTGGAACGACGTTGACACGGAAACTGTTTGGATCGTTGTTGATGTTGACCGTGACCCTATCGCTCCACGAGAACCACATGCCGCCCCTGTCGCTTTGGCCAGAAATCTCGAACCGGTTAGCTTGAGGGAACCGGAGTGGGATGAGACCGTGATCGTCCCGTGGTTGCCACTGTGTCTCCGTCAGAAGAACCATGTTCGGCTTATATTGGTTCTTCAAGTCCCTCAGGGTACGTGAGAACTCCTGGGCACGCCTTGCCACTCCTCTACAGTTCCACACCAGTAGTCGTGCCTTTGGCCAGGTTGGAGGTAGTCGAGTCATTCTGGGCATGCTCTGGGCTATCATCGAGAGTTGGTAGTAGGCACCTTGCTCCACAGTCCGGCAAGTGGACTCCAGGTTGAACTCCTGTAGCCTTTCGGAGATGAAGAACATCACGGAGTTTGCCGATCCGTAGTAGGAGGTCCTCAGAGTGCCGTGATCCTCCAGGAAGAACACCTCTTCCATGGGAGTGATGAAGAACCGTGACGAGTAGAGTTCGTCGACGAAGACCAGTCGGGGCATTCTGCCAAGCTCGTTCGGTAGTTCTTCTGGACGTTCATTGACCATGCTGTACGCCAGACGGTTTCTCCTGCCAAGGTTGGCACCTTCGACGAAGAAGACTGAAGATGGAGCAGGCATCTTGATTTGGACGTGTGGGGTTTTGTTTTGAACGTTGTGGTTTTGCTTTCTGAGAGTTTTGTTTGCTTTAATGCTTTTGATGATTTACACATCACCGCTCCGTCTTTTATACTCTTATGGGGAGCGTGTTTACTGTTTTCGATTTTCAAGATTTGCTTTTTGAATTTTCCGTTGCTTTCATTTATTGCCTTGTTACTTTATGCATTTTTCGGACTACCACGCCAGAGTTTTTTCAGCCTTTTTTCCCTCTCATGATTTTCTTTCGCTCTGGCTACTTTGTCTTTTCTTTCCATGGTCTTTCTATATTTTTCTGCATCTTTTATCACATGCATCCGTGACCGTTGAGGCTAGACTGATGGGACCACACCTCGAGTAGAGCGTATGTGCGACAAGTTCACAGTTGTTCAGACATCGTGGAGAGATACGAGACGAGACAGACGTTTTTTGCTCATGCGAAATTTGTGGACAAGTGGGTAACGTGTCTTTCGAGGGACACAGGACGTTCCCGTGATCATCGCCTTGCCAGTTATCGTATATCTTCTTCACGAGGTTAACCGACGTCACCGTTAGCTGTGCGAGTTACGTTTCGTGATTCGAGGATGTTCACGTCCGATACGAGCATCGTTCATGAAAACATATTTTGTTTTAATTTCTTTTTTTTGTTTTGATTTTGTTAAACGGGTTTTGTTTTTAATTTCTTTATATTTGATTTTACATTCTTATTATTGATTTTTGTTTTACTTTGAGTTGTTTTATTTTTCCATTTAACATAAGACTTGGTAACATAAGAATTTTTGATTTAAAAAGGAAATTTATTTATTAATTTCATAATAAGGTTTACAACAGGAGAAGAAGTACTCTATCGAGTTACTTGCTTCTCCAGATCTTTTACAAGCCTTTCTACGT
>JAKUCV010007152.1:109276-124486 GCA_028386065.3 Turnera subulata
GCTGAACTCGCATCTTCATTAAGGGCCACTCTCTATCTTCTTTTCTCTACTGAAGAAGATTGTTTTGGTTTTTTGGAGTTGGCCACTGTTGAAGACGATTCGTCCTCAAAACAGGTCAGCCAATAATAGGTTCCGTTCCATTCTTTCTCTCTATTTTGCTTACCAAGTTGAAGATGCACTTAAATTTGAAGTTACAGTTTTTTAAAAAAAAAATAGAATGCGGCAGTAGAAATTACATTTGAACATTGTTCAAACCTAAATTCATTAGTTTTGGGGAATGGATAAAAATTATTTGTACAGTTTATTTATTTTGTTAATTAATTGCATCTCATATCCGCTACTGTATCTTATTCTTATCTTTGTTAATTAATTATGCTTAAATTGTTCTTTTAGGATTATATTCATGGATACACCAACTCCTACATCATCGGACAAGCAATTTGCTGACTCTAGTTCTACTTCTGTTCGTGGCAAGTCTGACCCTGGATGGGAGCATTTCCGATATGAAATTAGCAAAGAAGGGAAGCTAACTTTCACTTGTGTTCATTGTGGAAACAGTTATAAAGGTGGTGGTATTAATAGGATGAAAAAGCATATTGCTAGAATTAAGGGAGACATAGCACCATGTAAAAAGGTTGAAGCAGAAATTCGTTTTCAGATGTTGGAACTTATAAAGGATACAACAGCAAACAAGAAGGACTCAGATGTTGCTAAAAGAATTATGAGAGGGCAAGATGATGTTGAAGAGGTAGAAGATCAAGTGCAAAAGAGAATTCCAAATGAAAAGGCCGAAGCACAAAGTCAAGCAAAAAAAACAGTAGCATCCCAAGGAGGCAAAGGAAAGAGAAAAGCTGGTGAAACAAGTGCATCAAAACGTTTTGCGCTTGGAGCAAGTCCTGGTGCTCAAACCTCTTTGAAGAGTTGTTTAGCCAGCAAAGAAGCTAAACATAAAGCTTACATGGCAATTGGAAGATGGTTTTATGATTGCTGTATCCCTTTTAATACAGTGCAATCGATCTATTTTCAACCGATGGTGGATGCTATTGCTAATATGGGACCAGGATTCAAAAGCCCTTCGTATAACGACATACGAGTGAATCTTTTGAAAGATTGCAAGAAGGAATGCACCTTGTTCATTGAATCATACCGACGCAATTGGGCTACTAATGGGTGCACAATCATGGCTGATGGGTGGACTGATCAGAGGCAAAGAACACTAATTAATTTCTTAGTGTATTGTCATGCAGGTCTAACATTCATCAAATCGGTAGATGCTTCGGATGTTGTCAAAGATGCCACAATGCTCTTTGGTTTATTTTCAGAAATAGTTGAATGGGTTGGATCAAAGAATGTGGTGCACATTGTTACAGATAACGCAGCAAATTATGTTGCTGCAGGAAGGTTACTTCAAGAGAGGTATGAGAATATTTTTTGGTCTCCATGCGTAGCACATTGTGTGAATTTAATCTTGAAAGACATTGCAAGCTTGCCACACATAGAATCACTAGCATCACGTGCATCAAAGGTGACGGTGTTTGTGTATAATCATATTGCTATTTTAGCTTGGTTGAGAAAACAAGAGAATTGGAAGGAAATTGTGCGTCCAGGAGCAACCCGCTTTGCTACTACCTTTATTACATTGAAAAGCATAGTTGATCACAAGCAAAACTTGCAAGCTTTAGTGACAAGTCAATTTTACACAAGTCATAAGCTCTCCAAAAGTGCAAATGGGATTCTTGTTTCTTCTATACTCTTAGACAACAAGTTTTGGAATGATTGTGCAATAGCTGTTCAAATTGGAGCACCCCTCATTCGATTGTTACGCATAGTGGATGCTGATGAAAAGCCTTCTATGGGATATGTATTTGAAGGCATGTCTAGGACTATATCGGCAATTAAGAAATTGTTCAAGGACAAGGAAAAATTCTACAAGCCCTATACAGATATCATTGGCCAGAGATGGGATAAGCATTTGCGTGGAAGGCTTCATGCCGCTGCATATATGCTTAATCCGGCTTTTGCCTACAAAGATGATTATGAAGTCTTTTCAACCATAGAGGCTACGCAAGGCATTCTTGATGTTCTTCAAATTCCTAGTTTATGTGCTGATCCTAAGCAAGCATTGAATGAAATAAAAATTTACAGAGAACGTCAAGGAAGTTTTGATAGGGATTTGGCTTTGAGTTCTTGTACTAGTACACAACCGGGTAAGTAATTTCATTCACTCTTATGCTATTTATTATTTTCACAGCTCATAATTTACATATTATTTGAGTATATCTTTATTATTTAACTTTAACATGTAGATGAGTGGTGGAAAATATTTGGAGATAGTGCTCCACATTTGCAAAAGGTGGCCATTCGAATTTTAAGCCAAACTTCCTCTTCTTCGGGTTGTGAGCGGAATTGGAGCTTGTTTGAACGTATTCATACCAAGAAGCGGAATCGATTGGAGCATCAAAGACTCAATGATCTCGTCTTTGTGAATTATAATTTGAGATTAAAAAATAGGTACGGTGTTATTATTATTTTTAGTTCATATTATATTCTTATTGGCTTGTCAATAATATTTAATGTTTATGATGTTTTTACTAGGTTGTATTACAAAAGAAGAGAGTATGATCCTATCGATTATGAATGCATCGATAGAACTGAGTTTTGGGTTGAAGAAGAGCCCCCGGAAGATTTAACTTATGAAGATTTGGAGCAACCGATTTATGGAGAGAATGATGATGTACCTGTGCCAAATGAAACTGGAAAAACTGGAAAGAATAAGCGTACTCGAGTCCAAGGTTAGAGACTTAGAGTTTTAATTTTACACTAGTTGAATGAATTTGACATTCTATTTTGTGGGGCTTTAATGTGGACCTGCGTCACCTGACAACATACATGTGCTATGAATTTCTAAATTCTAAAATGCAATTTTTTTAAAACTGAATGCGCATTCTGGGTGAAAATTTAACTTGAATTGATGATTTGATTTGAAGCCCAACAAAAACTACTTCTAAAAGCCAAAAAAATCCAGAATAACTCACGTTATTTATCTTTTGTGCTCTGATAACCCATTATTTTTTTTTAATGAAAACCCTTTATTATTTTATTATAGGTGATGAAGATGATGAGCTTATCCCTCCAATTGTGCCTACCAACCTTAATGTGAGTTCTTTTGCTGCTGAAGGTTCAAGCAATCTTTTTGAAGTCTTTGGTAATGTTGAAATGGATGATGACAATGGTGGTGATGATTGATGAAATTATAATATATTAGAGATGATGTATCCAATTTTATGTGTTGTGTAAGGATTTATTATGAGAGTTGTACTTTAAAATTAGACTAGACATTGTCCTGGAATGGATTGGATTTTTTTCTGCAAAAAAATATTTACTTCAAGTTCCCCCCGCCCCCACAGATGTAATTTTAATATTAATTAATTGAAACCGGTCGGACCGCAGTCGGACCCGGTTGAACCGCTTGACCCGTGACCCGGAGGCCAGGCCGGGTTTATGGCCGGGCCGGGTTTTATAACCTTGGTGGCCATGACCTGGGTTACTCTGATAAGCATGTCTATGCTTGGGATGTCTATCCCGTGATATATTTTTGGGATGTCTATCCCTGTGTTCGTATTTTTGGGAATTCGATCCCTAGGTTCTCTGGATTTGGTCTGGTACCCGGAATGTGCCAGGTCTGACCTCTAGCTTATCCGTGACGGGCCCGGAAAGATAAAATTGGATAATTGGATTTTATCTGAGTCTTTTTAGTTTTGGACCGATTTTGGGTCGAGTCTTTTGGTTGGGCTGTTTAGCCTGTGTTTTTGACTTGAGTAATTTTAGTGTGCATATTGATTGTCTTTCCTTCGTCGGTGAGCACTTCGGACTCACCCCTCACCTGCGGGCTTTCATCCCGTAGGATGAGTTATTTGTTGTACAGGTTGGGTGCATCCCAGACAGGCTGCGGCGTTATCCCTTGGACAGGGCTTGGATCCATAGTTTGCATCTATGCATATAGTGTTTATATGAGTTTCATAAGTCTTCCGCTGTGCATGTTATTACTATTATTGGGCCATTGGGCCGGTTTTGATATTTGTGATGTTTTCCTATTATAGGCTGTTGAGCCCAGTTATCTGTTGATTACACTGTATGCTGGTCTTTATTTGGTTGGGTCGTCACAGTTCCGGCACGTGTTTACTGTGTACGGTAAATACGGGTCGGGGCGTTTCAGCAATGGCTCTTGTACGAGCCCAATCAAAACGTAAATTAAAGCAAAAAAATAAATATAATGGGCCTTTTAATAGCCCAATCGTAATTTAAATAAAACATAAATTAAATAAAAGCATAATAATAGAGGGTATATAATATACGCTTACTCGATAAAGGCGGCTTAGCCAGCCAACAAATGAAACAAGGCGGCTTTGCCGGCCAACAAAGAGATAAGGCGGCTTAGCCAGCCAATATTGAATACTACACAAATAAACAAATACGGATTGAAAAGATTTAGAAATGATTACCTTACTTATATCCGGTTATTATTCCAATATTTTAATACTTAGTTAATATCCTTTTCAAAATTATTTCCATGATAATAATTATTATTTTCCCACATTATATTTTTTTCATGAAAATATATATTTTCCAGATTATTATTTATTACCCTTTTTTTTTATCGGACTAGGCCATAAATAGTACAGCTCAGGCTTTGCATAGTGCCAAGCTCAGACTTAGGTCCAAGTGCCCAAACCCGGGTCTCAGGCCCAAGCGCCCAAGCCAGGGCTCAGCCCACGTCCAGCCTAGCAACTCCAAAAATGGGTCATCCCGACCCGGATCACGACCCATCCGGTCGTCTTCAACCCGTGGCGGGTCACCTTACCTTGGTGTTGCAGATGGCGGCGCGAGCGGGCGAGGCAGCGAGCACGGGCAGCGCGAAGATGAGGCGACGCGGCTGTGCTTTGAGGAGGCTTCAGAGCGAGGGCGGCGGCGGTGGCTCGTGCGGTCGAGTCGTCTCCACAAGCGATGGCTCGGCGGTCTGCACCGCGAACTGGGTTGCGTGGAGGACAGCGCGGCAGGCGCTCGGCACAGGCACGCGGCACAAACGGCGAGGCGACGGCCGTAGGTGTTGCAAACGAGGAGAGGAAGGAGACGGGTCGGGGCGGATCCGACAGATCCTCATCGGGTCTTGGCCTCCTACCAGCGCGTCGAGCAGCGGAAATGGGAGGAAGAGGTGTTGTTCAGTCGGCGACGGCACGGGGAGGCAGCTGGTGGCGGCGGTGAGGCGAGCAACGGCCGGCAACCCTTACGGATGAACAGTGCCGAGTGTGAGGGTGACTTTGTTCTTCCAGTTTTTCTTCATTTTCTTTTGTTCTTTCTGCTATATTTTGCACTGATTTTGTTCTCGCTCGGGTAGAGAACGTTCGTGCTGATAACGTGTTATATATAATCTGTTAAAGAGGAAGAATTATGAACAAATTGATGAAGGAAAAGAGGAGAGGAGAAGTGAAGAAGATGCACGGAAGATGAGCTGAAGCTCATAGCAAGTTTTATTTTTTAGTGTGGGTTTATATACACAGATAGGTAGATAGCATAGTAAACAACAGTATTCAAACATGTTTTTTCCACATTTTATAACATTTTTATAGTTAATTACGTTTGGGATTTTAAGACTTAAACCCTCATGCCACCATTCCTGTTAGTGAAAGGAATAAGGTAAATGTAGTAAAAGCTGATTTGTGTAATGAATTTTGTTTATTTTTTTTCTTTTTTGTGGTGGTTTTAACGTTTAAGTCATGATGGCGAATAAAGCAATGCATAATTTCTGCCAGCACCATTTTGGTGCATTGGCATAAGACTTCAATACCACACTAAGGCCACCCAAGATTGAGTCCGGATTTAAATTACTTAAGGACTGTATGTATGTATATAAAGGATTGTATAAAAAAGAATGTATATATAAAACACTGTATGAAAAAAAAATTGATTGTGGAGAAGCTCTCCCATCCTAGAATCGAGGCAAACCACCACATTCAATAAGCCAACATTTACGATGATATTTATATTTATAGATTATTTACCAAGAAGAATGGTAAATAAGGTTCAAATTGGCTATAACCTACGGTGCTTGCTAAACGTCAAATAACTAAGCCAAAATAATATATAACTTTGATAATATATTCCTCCTCCTTCATCTTTCTTAGTGCCCACTCATTTCTTATATTTAACATATTTTCAAAAAAATAAGAGAAAAGGGATGGCCTATTTCTCACCAAAAAGCCCACCATTTTTAGCCAATCATGCATTTGTTTCAAATCGTCCAAATACACATGTCCCAACATGTGCCAACCCATTTTTAATGGGTCCTACAATATGACGTGTATCAATAATATATCAACACGTGTCCCTAGCTATTCCTGTGGCTAATGTACTAAATTTATAATGATCAAAATCTATAAAATTTGAATATTAAGATCAAAATTAATGGTGATGATAAATACAATTACTAAAATCTATAAAATGCAGTGACCAAATATACCATTTTAACACCATCAAATGACTAAGGGATGTATATATACTCCCATCCTTTAAATTTTGTTATTGAAACTAATATGATAGACAGGAGCAACCCGGTTGCCGCTGGCCGGAGACCCCCGCCGGAAAAAAAATTTCAAGGTTATTTAGTCTTATTTTCCAATATGTGTAGCAAATGATCGAAGTCCGGAAGAGATTAGTCCTGTGTTGATAAGAATACTCTCCTAGTATAAAAATAATTTCAATTTAAAAGACTTAATTCGCCTTGATGAGAGGAAGCAAGCATATAAATAGGCAAAAAGAACCTATGGATACCTATTTTCCTAGATGTGGATCCGAAACAAGCACTGCAAACAAATATGGGCTCAAAACAAAACTATATCTAGAACAAGAAAATACAAATAAGAAAGGTTCGAAATCAAATAGATACATTCATAAAAAAAAAAAAAAGAAACCAAATAGATATAATACAATAAGAACATGGATGACTTCTGATGGCCTGCAAACAAATTTGGTCTTGACTTTGTTACATTCAATCCAAACGTAACGAAGAACAGAGAAGAGTAAAGAAGAACGAAGAAGGAAAATAGTTAGAACAAGAAACTGTATTCTCAAATCAGATATTCTCCTTTACACAGTTAGGAATACTCTTTATACTCTAAGTGTCCTGTCAATGACAAGTAGTATGCTCAAGAATAAAACTAAACGACTGCACACACACAGACATGCTAAGAGTTTGATACAACTAACTTGAACGGTGTCGTATCAATACTCCTCCCTTAAAAGAACTAACAAGAGCTACCAGGCAACATCAACCTCAAGAATCAACACAAAACAAAGATAAGGAAACAACAACTAGACCATCATCAATGAAACAGGATCATCATGTCACTATGACAAATCCAAACTTAACTTCCTCTACCCAGTAAATTCTGGAAACTTAGCCAAAACCTCATCAGACCATTCCCAAGAAGCCTCGGCAGGAGAACAGCCCGTCAATGAATCAACCATTTGGTAACCGTAACATGCCCCCTTCTAGCAGGTTTCCTCTTAAGAATTGCAGCTGGAACCTTAGGAACCTCTTCAACAAAGTAAGGGAGTTCACTAGCATTCAAGGATACCGGACCTGCAACCAATTTGAGCTGGGAGACATGAAATACGTCATGTATCTGAGAACCAATGGGTAATTGTAGTCTGTAAGCTACTGCTCCCACCCTTTCTAACACCTTATAGGGACCGAAATATTGGGGAGAGAGTTTTTGGTTCAATCTCCTTTCCACTGTCTGCTGCCTATAAGGCTGCAGTTTCAAAATACCCAATCCCCTACAGCAAAAACACGTTCAGTCCTGTGCCGATTGGCCCGCACTCTCATTTTCTCATGTGCCTTCAGAAACTGCTACTTCAATAACTGCAAAGTATCTTCCCGGTCCAAAAAAAGTCCTATCCAAAGCTGCATTATCCGAATCTCCAGGAAGGTAAGGTGTGTGCACTGGTGGTGCAATACCGTATAGGGCTTGGAAAGGAGTACACTACAGGCTGGAATGGAATGCGGTATTATACCACATTTCATCTAAAGGTAACCATTTAGACAACTCACTCGGTTTAGAACCAGTAGCACAACATAGATACTACTCAAGCCCACGGTTAACAACCTCCGTTTGACCATCTGTTTATGGATGGTAGGCCGAAGAGTGATGCAGATCAACACCTTGCACCCGAAAGAGTTCCTTACAGAACTTGCTCAAAAAAACTACATCACGATCATAAACAATCACCATCGGCATACCATGTAGTTTAACTACATTATCCAGAAACACCTTAGCAACCAAATAGGCTGAATACGGATGGGGCAGCGCACAAAAATGTGCATACTTAGTTAGGCGGTCTACTACCACCATGATCACTTCTTTCCCTTTAGACTTCGGCAATCCCTCAATGAAGTCCATAGTGATGTGTGTAAATAAAGAATGTGGCAATGGAAAAGGTTGCAGCAGCCCAGGTGACGCCACAACTCATATTTATTCTACTGTCAAGTCACACAACCCCTAATAAACTCCCTAACTTACCTATTGATGCCCTTCCACCATAGTAAGTTCTTCAAGCGTTTGATTGTGGGTGTGACACCAGAATGGCCAGCCCAAGAACTAGCATGAAAGAGCTCAATGAGTCGGTGATGTAATCCAGAATCACTCCCAACAACCAATTTCCCTTTTCTGTAAAGTAACCCACCACACCAAGTAAATTTTCCCAAATTTGGAACACCCAAACGCTCCATTTCCTGAATCTTAGCAGACAGCAATGCATCTTGGCCCCAACTATGTTTAATGTCACTTAATAGTGTAGAATCCAAGTCAGCCACTAGTATGGAGTAAAAGGTAGTGCTAGAGACGTGGGACAGAGCATCTGCAGCAGCATTATCATGTCCGCACTTATAGATAATCTCATAATCCATTGCTAGCAACTTTGCTAGCCAAGTGGACTGACTCACCTTGGTCAATCTTTGCTCGAGAAGATACTTCAAGCTTCTATGATCGGTGCGGATGATGAAATGTCGATCAAGTAAATATTGCTGCCACTTTTCTACTACGAAAAGCACGGCTAGAAATTCTTTTTCATACACAGAAAGTGCTTGATGCTTAGCTGAGAGAGCTCGACTAGCATAAGCAATAGGATGAATTTGCTGCATCAAAACAGCCCCTATACCCACTCCCGAGGCATCCGTTTCGATGATGAAGGGCTCGTCAAAATTTGGTAAGACCAGGACTGGGGCAATAACCAATGCATGTTTGAGAGGATCAAAAGCATCCTAGGCTGAAGAAGACCAAGAAAAAGCATCCATCCCTGTTAAGTCATGCAACGGTCTGGCAATAGAACCGTAATGACGTATAAACCTTCTATAGTACCCTGCCAACCACAAGAAACCACGCAACTGCTTCAAAGATGTCGGCACTGGCCAGTTTTGCACCGTTTAAATCTTACTCGGGTCTGTTTCAACACCAGTGGCAGAAATAAAAGGGCGTAAATATTCCACCATTGGCGTACCAAACACACACTTACTGCGCTTCAAGAAGAGGGAATTGGAGCTCAGAATCTCCAAGACTACCCGCAAATGAATAGAATGTTCCTCTAATGACTTGCTTTAGACTAAAATGTCATAAAAAAAGATAAGTACAGACTTCTGCAATTGAGCTCTAGAAGGCTTGTTCATCAAAGACTGAAAGGTTGCAGGTGCATTAGTTAGCCCGAAGGGCATTACCAGAAATTCCCAATGGCCTTCGTGAGTACAAAAGGCAGTTTTATGAATATCCTCGGCCGCCATTCGAATCTGATGATACCCCTAACGGAGATCCAATTTGGAAAACACCACCGTACCGTGCAACTCATCAATTAATTCATCAATTACCGGAATAGGGAATCTGTCCTTAACTGTTTTGTTATTAAGAGTATGGTAATCCACGCACATCCTCCATGTTCCATCTTTCTTCTTGACCATGACAATAAGGGAAGCAAAATGGCTATTACTCGGTCGAATCACCCCATTATTAAGCAGTTCCTGAATCATTCCCTCAATTGCATCCTTCTGAATGCTAGAGTGCTTGTAGGGGCACAAATTAATTGCTAAAGTACCTTCCTCCAAAGGAATCTGATGAACATGATCTCTAGAAGGAGGTAACGTCCGAGCCTCTTCAAACAACTCACTGAATTCATGTAATAAGGGCTGTAAAGTAGCAGGAACATTTGTGCCCTCTTCAACCATCGGAACAGAATTATTTTCAAGGGCAGAATTGCTAGATGACAAGAGTTGTAAACTGCAGCACTGCATTGGCACCAATTGATCCGGGGTACGCAACATGGCCGACAATTGATCTGCGTCAATTTGCATAAGCGGGGAGTCAGGTATCCCATGAACAACCAGCTCTTTCCCATGATGCCAGAAAGTTAACTGTAACTTAGAAAAGTTCCACAAGGTGTCACCTAATGACTCCAACCAATCAGTTCCCAAAACTAAATCATAACCCCAAATATCCACCACAAACATATCTGAATGAAACTAACAACCTGCAAGATGCCAAGAAAACTTACGACACACCGAGTCACAACGCAATGTGGTTCCGCCCGGAATAGCTACTTGTTGTTTAGAAAGAAAAGATAACGGACACCCTAAACGTGTTGCAGTATCAGAATCCAGGTGAGAGACTGAAGCACCAGTGTCCACTAGGGCATAAAGTACCCTTTTTCCACACATAACCCGAACACGCATATGCTTACCACCCAAGGTACCAGACAGGGCAAAAGCTAATAACTCATGAGCAAATGCATCAAGGTCGTCAATGTCAGAAAACTGAACTGCATATAACCACTCTTCAACCGATAATTCAATATCACCCTGATCTTGATCTCCCCCCACCTCCAGCAAAAAAGATTGCCTCTGCTTACACTTACGGCCTGGACTGTAACTTTCTCTGTAATAGAAACAAAGGCCTTTCCTGCGGAGTTCATCACGAACTTTGGGGTCCAGCTTATGCCCCACGCGAACCGGTTGTTTCAAACTAGCCAATTTAGTGCTCTGTCCAACTTGAGGCACCAAAGTGGATTGACTAACTGCAGATCCGGTCATGGATGTAGAGGATATCCCATGCAACCGTCGCGCTTCATACACCTTCGCTACACTGTAGGCTTCACGAACTGTACGAGGCCTGCGTAGTGTGACCTCATCCTGTAAGTCCTCCCGTAATCCACCAACAAAGTGACTTAAAGTAAGTTCAGGAGATAAATTGGGTAACCGAGCAACCAAAGAGTCAAAACGCTGGAGGTAAGCGTCCAAATCACCGTCTTGCCTGTGATTCTTAAGAGCTATGCCAGGATCATCAAATACAGTGCAGCCAAAATGTTCAGCCAAGGCAGAAGCCAATTCGGGCCAAGTGAGAGGCAACAAATAGTCTCTGTTACGTAAAAACCCTTGATACCAGCGAAGAGCATCCTCTTCCAAATTGTATACCACCAACCGTAAACGCTGATCATCACTTACCCGTTCCATGTCAAAATAGTTTTGGCATCAAAAGAACCATGTCTCCAGGTCCTCTCCATAAAAAATCAGAAAACCGCAGTTACGCAAATTAGCTCCATAGGATCAACAGGTGACCGAAATTCCAGAGGTGCCCGAGGAGGAAACCCCGGCGATGGTAAGGGAGCAGAGCGATAGAGGTCCAGATGAGGGTTGGCAGTAGAGAAAAACTGACTTGCTGGAACGTACCCTGTAGAAATCGAAATGCTCACTGAAGAAGGTCCTGCCGGCCACGGTGGCACCGACATGGGTGCAGACGGTGGTGCCAGAGAAGGAGGAGCCCCCAAAAAAAAAGTCTGTGAAGAAGAGACCAGCCCCACCGTAGCCACTAGCACACTTGGAAAGGGTTGAGACGAGGACCCAACTCGTGGATAATCCGTAACTGCCGGTCGCGAATAGTCAGAAAAAACAGGCCATGACTGCAAAGGGGCATTCAACTGGTACTGCCCAATTTGAACTAAAGAATTGGTCACCGGAACCAGCAGCGGTCCCAAGCGAAGAACTAGGAACTGAAGTCATCGGAACTGCCAACGAGGTCACCGGGGAAGATTGAGGAATTGGGGAATTTGCAACCCTAACCTGCGAAGGAGACGCAGGTCGTGGAGCCAAGAGCCTTTCAATCCGAGAAGAGAATGCCAAAAATTGATCCTGTGTAGATTGTTGAAGCTTCAAAGCCAACGAATCGAATTGCTCTTGATTACCAGCACGAATTTGTGCTTGGATTTCGCCCAATCGTTGTTCAGTTTCCTCCGAGTGAGCACGAAGCGCGTCGCCAACAAAATCACGAATAGTATTCGCCACCATAGCTATCAACCAAAGAGTAATCACAGACGGCGTCAACTGTTACGTTCCATCCAAACGTAACGAAGAACAGAGAAGAGTAAAGAAGAACGAAGAAGGAAAATAGTTAGAACAAGAAACTGTATTCTCAAATCAGATATTCTCCTTTACACAGTGAGGAATACTCTTTATACTCTAAGTATATCATTTAGTAAGGACAATCATATTAATATACCATTGAATTGTTTGGTTTGAGTGTTATAGGGTGCTATAGAAGCATTGAAGTCTACTGCATCATTAGTAGCAACAACAATCAGTTTTAACTAAGAAGTCGATAGTGGTGTTGTAGGGATGATGCTGATGGCTATATTGTGAGATGAACGCATACCGCCTCAAAAGTGTAAAAAAGCAAAAAAAAAAAAAAAGAGGTAGAGGAAGGAGGCTCCAACTCGTAACCTTTTAAATAAACACCAGAGGAGATGTCATTACGCACGCATATACACACTCATATATACAATACTTTTTTTTGTTAGTGCTACAACCTATAACAATATAGAAATGAATTTTAAAAAGTAATCAAAAGATTGATATGAAGCAAATAAAAAGAAGATAATAAGCTGGTTACGAAATCCCTTCATAACATAGGTCAGGAGCTGGCCATCCACTCGTATTGGAGCGAAAATCAACAATGAAAATACCATAATAATAGGGCTCATCTTCCTTGCCTATTGTAAATGCTAGATCTATGTTTTGAGAAGCAATCAGCCTTTATCTTCTTTGTGATTTCCTTCAAATCTTTCTTTTGTAACACCATCTAGTTTCTTTACTATGATATCCGAGTTTAACATGAGAATAGATAGAGAACTATGAAGTATTGGTTATGGTTAGTATGAATTTGTTTATATAAGAGAAAAAATAAATCAAATTATACTATAAAATCTAAACATTGTCATTTACAAATTGTCTTCATTCCATATAATTTATAATTGACATAAAAATCTGAAATTTTTGTTTAATAGTTTAAATTTTCCCTAACTATTCTTCATTTCTTTTAATTTTGTCTCAATATGATCATCTATGACGTCAATTATTTTATCAAATGATATACCTTTGATGAATATAACATGTGTTGGTAAGATGAATTTTGATATAAAAATTTGAAGTCTTTCTTTAATAGTTTAAATTTTCCTTAACCAATCTTCTTTCCTTTTAATTTTATCATTTTTCCTAATAAAAATAAAAAGGGAGACCTTGTTGTTTGAACTACAAGAGACGGCAAATGACGTTGATTTTAATGACGTTCTAGTATAGATTATGATTGTGATGATCCAAGTCCCACATCGAAAATGAGTGAGAGGTGTCTTGGGTATATGCATATACACCAAACTTAAACTTTTAGGCCCCGTAGTTTTGGTCCCGGTGTGGATGTTATTCTGAGCCAGTCTATTACTTGGGGTGTGTGACAAGATGGTAGCAGACCTGATCATCAGTATGGCCCGACGATCGTGGTACCTATGATATGGAGTTTGGCATAGTTGGGCTGTGATGTCCTAAGTTCCATATCGGAAGTGAGTAAGAGAAGTATTGGGCATATATGCACCAAGTAGTTGGCTACCAAATAACCTCAAGTTTATGTTTTTGGACCATGTGATTTTGGTCCTATTGCGGTAATTATTCTAGGTCAGTCTATTACTTGGGTGTGACAATAATGAGAGCAAAGT
Organism: Turnera subulata; assembly: GCA_028386065.3. NCBI lineage: Eukaryota > Viridiplantae > Streptophyta > Magnoliopsida > Malpighiales > Passifloraceae > Turnera > Turnera subulata. Next base: position 123,356 of record JAKUCV010007152.1, read on the forward strand.
ATCTTTAAAATATATAGAGATCGAATTGAGGCACCAAGGAAAAATATTCTTAAATTTAAAAAAAGGATAAAAGCTAGGTATTTGCGAAAGATATAGAGATCAGATTGAGGCGCCGAGAAAGGACAAATATTCTTGAATTTAAGAAAGGATATCGGAGCTATAGTTTTTAAAGAGAGAGTTAACCAAGGTACTTTGGTTTCATTTACCTAATTATTTGGGAATGTAAGGTTAAGAAATTATTCTACTATGTGTATCTTTTTTGGAGTATTCTAATTTGGTTTGGTAATGATATGCTAATGATGCACCAAAGAGAGGCTTGGTGTGGGTTGTTTGAGACAGTCTAGTGATGATTTGTGAAGTTGAAGATGGTAGGGGAGAAAGAAATACTGTCCGAAGAATATTTTTTCTAGGAAAAATGATTAAAAAGTTATATAAAAAATAATGAACTAATCTTATTCAAGTGAATTTATTTTACTAAGTATAAAAAGTATAATGTTAAAATTTCAATAAGTGGGACATAATTAGATGATTTTCATTAAATGTGCGATACCTTAATAAATTCAACACTCAAGGATAAGATTAACAAAATTGACAAAGATAAAAAATGCAAATTGTCTTATCAGCACATGGCATATTCATGAGTGGTATATATTTTTTTCTAAGATAGTTGACACGGATGATCATATTAAGATAAATTTGAAAAGGAAAGAAGCTTGAATAAGAAAAAAATTAAATTATTAAAGAAATACTTCGATTTTTATATCAAAATTAATCTTACTAGCACCTGGTACATTCATAAATCAAATATCATTTTTATTTCAAATTTTTTAAAATTCTTAATTTTTGGTAAAGTAGTTGATGATCAAATTAAGAAAAAAATTAAGGATCATCATGTCCACCGTGTTAGTTATATGCCCAAAAGCCAATCTATGGATGATTGTAGTCATGTATATACATTGAGGTTATTCCAATAAATATGATTATGAGATAATTACTTGCACATATTTATAACCCTAGTTTATATATTTGATATATTCTTAAATGTCCCTAGTCGGTTATTATTATGGACGGGTTGTAATAATAAATTAAGACTAGCGTATGTTGTGAATTTATATGTGATATGAATTCTAC
>JAKUCV010007152.1:124888-163448 GCA_028386065.3 Turnera subulata
CCATATACACAAGCTTCCATTCTTGTTGCTAGCACATCAAGTGGAAGTGCCCGTTCTTGGATTCGTGTGACGTTTCCGGGACGATCAAGGTTCGTGTGGATACCGTAGAGGAGGGGACGTTTTCATCCTGCTCTTGCTGGTTCTATACTCATAATTAGGTGAAAGATCCTAATCTCCAAGTAAGTAAAATTTGTTATTCGATTTTGTAGCCTCACATGTGGTTCTAGGGTAGTTTCCTATCTTTCCGCTGCTTGATGAGCCTTTGTATGAGTGTCATATAGCTCTTAGGATACTTACACACCGCGACAGCCTATCATGGTTCATTGTGATAATTTGTCCTGTTCAGCATCAAAGAATAAAGCATTTGGAAATAGGTGTTAAGAACAACAGGGAACAGTGTTCAAAAGGGGCAGATACAAGTTCATCTTGTCGACTCCTCACAGCAGTTAGCAGATATCTTCACTAAATTTTTCGGCACTCCCAGTTTTTTGTTTCAACACTCCAATTTGAATTTGGTTTGTAATACCACCCTCCAGGGGAGTAATAGATAAGTGATAAGTTAGCGGTGTTACTTATGATAAGTTAGCATGCTAACAGGTATACTGATGTGTTAGTTAGCATACTGATCTAATTGTGTAAATAGGACTCTTGTAACTTTAGGGCTCTTGTATCCACAACAATACAAATACACAACAGACCATATTTCCGAATCCTGATATTCATATCTTTCAATATTAATATTTCTAGATTAAAAAAAACAAAACAAAATAATACATTAATATTCTAGATATTGAATGTTCATTTCCAATATTTTTAGAATGAAAAATAAAATCATAGTAATTAACATCAATAATTTGTTCATGTCCTATCATTATTATGTCGTTGATAACTCTTGTCGGCTTGTTGATAACTCTTGTTGGCTTGATGTGCACAATTTATGATTCCGGTGCAACTTACTTTGAGTCCGGTGCAACTTATGTGGCCTACAATAATGGGGATGGTGGTGTCGTAGAACGTTTGAGGAAAGATGGTATTGCTGATCTGGATTCTGCTTTGTCCCGGAATAGGTTGCTATGAAAGCCATGGTTGGGTCCTGGCTTGGGGATTGCACTGTCGTACGAGCTCTGGGTGGGTTCTGATGGCAGTTCTGCTCTCAAAATTTACTGACCTCCCCTGGTTAACAGGAAAGGTTTTATACTTTTATCCGTCAAACAAGTATTTGATGTCAAGCAGCGCCTTGGGATAACCAAAGAGAATGCTGACCAATGAGAGAAATTAAAGGGCTTCATATTTTTACCCGACACACGGGAATGAGATACACAGAATTAATCCTGGATTTGTCAATTCTACTACAACCCTTCTAATTTCTTATCAGGTACAGGATCATGCATTACAGATTTACTAATCAGAATGGTATTTCTCTTCAAACATAACAGAACACGAGACTGCTATATTTTTGCAGCTATACTTGATACCTGACCCATTCTGGCAAAAATTCGGGGATTCAAACAAAACAAGCTACACTTAATACAAGACATGAACTATTCTGTCAAATGATTCAGATATTTGGATACAAGGACGGCCTAGAAACATAAATTTCCTCTAAAAAACAAACTGGTGGAAAGTTTTTCACAAGAAATATTTGTTTTGACCAAGAATAGAAAATAAAACTACAGAAGCAAAATAACAGAAAACAATAATAGCACAAATAAATTGATGGCTACAACTTTTCTTCCTTCTGATTGGTGAACTGGACGAGTACAATACACACCACAAGTCTTCTACTGTGACTTCAATAGAAATTATCAACAATTTTAACCCTAGGCAAACGGATTTCCGCCAACAGAAGCAACTGGACCCTGTGCTTGGACATTCCTGTTGACAAAGACATAGAATTAGCAGGAGATAGAAATCTCATGGACAACGGTGAACACTGGCAACGATCAACAGCATCCATGAAGTACTTGTTATTCAACTATTATATTAACCATCATCCTGTACTTTTTATGCCTCTCTTTTCATGTTGTGGCTTACATATCAAACTTTAAATGCCAAGCGATCAGCTGAATGAGAAACCAAGCTATGTAAAGGTTGAGGAATTACAAACAAAAAGGACGAGATCAAGAGGGAAAATTCATGTATGCCACACATGTATCAGAAGCGAGGCAACATCCCATTAACCATGTCAGAAAGTAACAGGCAAGTTATTAAGACAAAGCTTGAAAACTTACCCTAACGGTGAGCCTGGTGCTTGGTGAGCCATATATGCTAAGCTACCTGCAGAAAACAAGCAAATGGTATAACTAAGGAAACATTGATTTTCAAGAGATTTTAGACTCCTTGGAGTTCAATATTTTCGGTCAATAATCTGTAACACTGAACATTCCACCACCACTCACCATTAAAAGAAGGGAAAACAGTTCACTATGCAAGCTATTGTATGAGAAGCTTTGGATTGTTGTCTGAGAATTAACAAATTCCAACTTGCAAAAGCTAAAGAGCAAAATCAATTAAAAAAAGATCAGCAGAAGACCACCTTGTGGACCAGATGGGATGTAAGTCATCATCGGATCTTGTGTAAACCATGAGTCAGTCACGCCCCCAAGGAAGGTCGGCGTCAACTGGGTATTAGGCAAGGCAGCATGCAAAGAGCTCACATCCAAGAACTGCAACAGTATACATTAAGATGAAATTGATGCAATGAATAAGAAGCAGATTGAACAAATTAGGACACGGAATGTAGATTTTGGATTCATGAACATGGGAAAAGTACCAAAAAAGATTTCAGACAAGGAGAAAGTTGGCAATTATCATGAAGCAAATACTGCAACCATATGGATTTCATACGGGGCTGAAGACATTTATCTAATGATGAGAAAGGATCCAGCCTAATGCCATATATATGTAAAAAGACATATCAGAAAATGGTTCTACATCGAAATGAAATCTCATATTGAGTAATGCTATCAATCAATGAATGGGTTTGACCAATTTGTATATAACCAATAATGTGGCAGTCATTTTGGCATAGTTAATTGGCAAAGGCAACTCAGGCTGCCACATCTATTATGTTAAAACAGCTTTATCCTACCATTATAACAAAAAGAAAGCCAGAAATCATCAATGTCCCATCCTCCAATAACTTAAAAAGCACTGCAGAAAATCCCATGAAACATGGAAGTATTTCCATTTCATAGGTTGAATAAACGTTATTTACACACAATCTCTAAAAACATTCAGTTTAACCAAGTTACCCATTCCCCCAGAAGCCTTCAAGGCGTAAAAGTTGCACCACCTCTTGAGGCATTACTATCCAGAAGCACTAGCATAATGGCACCAACCTTAGATCACTATGAACATGACTGCACCAAAGTGTTTTAATTTCTTATACTTGTACTTCTGAATCCCCTATGAGATTCATATCTATACTGACTCGGGGGAAAAATTCTTTATCGTTGCTTTTCATTGACATCATATTTTTCCACTTTGCCCTCATTTACTCCACAAAACAAATGAAGGACAATACTCTAAACATGACAATCCTAAGTACAACATACTAAATAACTCCCTATTGAACCAGAAACTGAGAAGAGAATCTCTATACTGAAGTCAAAAGCATAATTGAGTTTAAACACTTTCCAAGTGTTCACTTGTGGATATATTTGTTTTTTTTTTTTCAAAGAAGTTGGCTATAATTAACTTCAAAAGTTTGTAGACAGATTCCCCGGCAAATCTCACTCCTTGTTAACTCTTAAACATTCGTTCCAAAACAATATCCAGTGTCTAACAAATATCTACACCCCTAACATCTGTTCCTGCTGTGCTGCTCTCTAATAACCCTCTCTCTGTGAAAGAAAAAAAAAAAGGAAATCCAATCATTCTTCTAACAGACCATATAACTTAAATGACATACCATATCGCCTGGCTCCACCTCAGAGTCACAAGGAAAATCAAATGGATTAGTTGACTTATGATCAGCATATGACTGTGTTTCTTCCTGCAAAAGAAAAAAAAGGAATACATTAATGTTGTAGCTAAAGATATTAAGATCTCAAACTGATGCATGCCAAGAGCACAAACCATTGGATTCAATCGGATAGATGATGACCCTAAGACAGTGTCTGATGGTCCAGATGCAGCAGTGTGTGCACCATAATGGACATCTCTTTGATTTCCCACTTCATTGAAGTCCTGAGAGAACCAAGCATTAAGTACAACTCGTAGAGCTAAAGTGTCTTAACATTTTGGGAGAAAGAGACAACCTCCGCAATGTTTGGGCCAAAATAGTGATCAGCAGCTGACAAAGTCTTGTATGTTGCCGCTTGTGGTTCACTGCTTTGCTTTACATCCCCCACCGAAAGTTGTGGGACAGAATTTTCAAAAGCATTCCATTCCTGTGCAGAAAGGAAGCAGTTTTGCATCAGTGTATGGGAAATAGTATTGATAAAACCAACCATGTGTCACGGAAACTAATTATAAGCAGGAGCAGAAAATATTCGAGAGGGAAATGGATTAAAAGTTGCATACCTTACTAACCTGAGCATTAGCCGAGTTGTCAAAGGCTTGAACATTCACCAAATTAACATGCTGAGGTGCAGATGTAGCACTCTGACCACTAGAATTTTCAAATAGTGGCCACTGCATGTTCGTATTTAAGGATGAAACATGGTCAAACTCTGGAGATAAGCCTCCAGCAGAATGTACAACTGAATGAGCAAGGTTTCCGATTCCCGGACTAGAAGCAGCAGGCTGAGGAACATCAAAAGTTGCCCATCCTTCATTTTTGGGGGCCGCTGACTCTGACTTATTGTCCAAGGCAGAATCAGGTTGTGGCCCAACAATCCCACTCCCAGCACTGAGGCCCAGAGATGAAGTAAGAGAAGTTTTGGTATGCTGACTTGTAATCATGGATGGAACTGAATTAGCTTGGGACGATTGGAATAAATCCATAGATGAAGCCGCGGATGTTGCTGGCAGTTGAAACAAATCAATCGGTGCACCTGTAGAAGAGCTCGACCCCGGAACAACTGATGTGTCAAAAAGGTCCAAGCTACCATGACTTACAGTTGCAGACAATGGTGGCAAAGGTGATACTCTATCGTGGAGAGCCCCAGCAATTTGCTCATTTTCAGAAACAAAATCTACAAAACTACCTGAGTTATATGACTTGGGAGACATAGATTTGCTATCAAATGAACCAATGCTTCCTAAAGATGTAGCACTCTGAAAGGTGGAACAACGCCATATTAGAAGATATGAAACGCACAACTCAAAATCAAGCAGAAGAAATTTGATTCAGCATGGATGGTGCAATAAACAATAAGAAACTTGGCTTTAACATATAGAACACAAGAAACAAAACATAGCAAGGAGAGAAAAGGTCATGCCATAGTAAGATCAACAGAGTGCCGAAGAAGATGAGAAACTCAGTGGTATCTGAAGATTTAGTTCATATGATTGAGGGCAAAATCACATAAGTTCATAGTGTAAGAATGAGGTCTTTTTCAAATTCTAGACTATCAAGGTGACCAAAAGGCAAACAGTCCACTAGCTAAAGAATCAAGAAATGGTGGACCCTCTAGTGGGTAGATTTATAGGAGTCACCTAAGAGAATAAGCTTATCCATATGGAGGAAACAAACAAAACATTGTAGCACCAATTATTTGCATGCCTAAAATTCCGAATCGTCATTTCCACAAATCTTTACGCGAAGAGAGGGAGGAAGCTGAAGAGATTTTCTGAAAAGAAGTCATCCAAGAAACAGCAACCAACAGTAGCACTCTTTCTTTTGCAGTTTACTCAACCAAACAATTTTTACAAAATTGCTTAAGACTTAAGGAAGAAACCTCCAAGTAAAAGAGGAATTGTAGAAATTAGCATTCAAATAAAAGACCCAATCAAAGTAACCAGCACACAAGTTTATAAATATCAAGAAAATTTCATACACTGGCCCAACTGCTGACCATCTTCCTTTCCCTTTTCTTTTTGGGTATGGTTATCGACATATTCAGGAGGAGACATAAAAGGACCTATTCAATCCAAACAACTTAGGACCATGGATAAAGTCATATATGTGTCGGTGATTCATCAAATTCTCTAAGTGTGCCACACAAGTCTGCATGCATATGCAGTATCTCTTGGCATAGTGGAGCTCTAACCACAATGGCTATTGGCACTTATAGTGAGATGCAGATACTTCATCATGAAAACAACAAGCAGGCAAAAGTTATTTTGAAAAAAACCCTTCACTGACTACAAATTCACATAATTTCAGCGACAGGATTATTGGAAATATGACCTTTGCTTCCCTAGAAGGATGAAGAGGCAAACTGGTAGATCTAAAATCCTTCTGAAAATTGGGTGATTCAGTACCATGTCTGGCTGAATCACATCCACTAGAAACAGAGTAGTCAGAAGCCCGGGAAAAAGAGCCCTCATTAGCAAACCTGTCTTCAGGCATTCTGTCACTTAAGCGAGTGGGACTGCATATAAAACTAGACATCTTTCCAACATAAAGGCCTCGATCAGAACCAGGTTTCCGTGTAAGTGTAGTGGCCTGCTTTCCATATCGCCGATCTTCATATTGGAAGTCATAAGGAGGACTTTGCGAGAAAGAATGATAGGAGCTAGCACGTCTTGTTTCATCTTCATGACTTCTGTTACTCTGTCAAACATTACGCGCCAGGCAGTAAATGAAATGAATAAAGGAATATAAAACAATGACATGTCTATAAAATTGCTGCAGCTCTGACAAGTAAAATATACTCTTTAAAGGAGGAGAGCAAAAAGAGGAAGACCCAAAAGGGAAGTAAATAAGCAAAAGACATATCTAGTTGCTCTTCCAAAAGAATAATAACTTGCAAAATTTCCCGGGGTATCCATATAAAAGTAGTAAAAGAAGACTCCAAACAATAGCAAAGATGTGGACCTAAATTCCAGTAATATGTTAATGGATGGAGATGTTAAATGTCTTCCAAAATAGTACCTGCATATCTTTAGGAGGCTTATCACTCGTCTTCCCTCCAGTATATCTTCTATCGACATACACATGTTTTATAAACTCTCTCACTTTATCAGCATTGCTGCATAAGGAAATGAGGTTAGACAAGTTTCATGGGTGTGAGTACATGCTTAATTGGCAAAGAGAAAGGCCGATCTTGCACCTGTTATCGGGCAATCTCTGCCTTTGTTGGTCCCAGTCTTTCAAATAAATCTCCCTTGCACGCTGGAAATTGTGAGCATCCCGTGAATACAAGAATAAGTAGCGCAGGGTAGTCTGAAAAGCAGCGAGCATATGGCAGGATGAATACCTGATTGCCCCCATTTTGAAGGGCTTCAACTTCTTGGGATGTAAACTTAGACATGGACACGGACTTGACGCGATGAGTGAACTCACGGCTGATATTAAACAACGGAGCAGAAGAATCAGAAAGAAAGAAAAAAACCGACACCAAGCAAGCAGTGCAGGGCGCACATACAGAAAAGTTTGTAAAAAGCAGTACAAACAACACTCAACCGGGACGGAGATCAATTACCGTCCCATTCCAAATGCAAATGAGAACAGGAAAGGCTGTAGCTGATGAGGAACAAAGTGTATGCAAGATCACATAAATTGACAGTACACATTCAATTTAAAAAGAACAAAGCTGTCCAAAGAGAAGAAGGGAACTTTGATCGGAATACTCAACTGTATCCCGCTGCAAGTCATACAAACAAAAGTCCAGAAGTTGGTACAGACGTACTGTGGGCCCTGCAAAAAGCAAATGAAGAAGATATAAGTAAACAAGAGTATGTATAAAGTTGAATCAAAAACCAAAAGAGTAATGAAACTGAAGATTTTTTTACTAAATAATTAGCAGTAGTAGAAGGAGTAGTAGTTAGATAGTTAGTAGTGGGGGCGGGGGGGAATGGAATTTTGTTATTATATACCAAGGTGTTGCAATNTCCCCCCCCCCCCCCCCTTCCCTTCCCTTCCCTTCTTTCTTTCTAAAAACCAAAACTAAATCAATCAATCAATCAATCAATCAATCAACCAAACACAGACCCCCCGAGTCCACGCCCCCTCCAGACCCCCTAAGCTTAGCCCCTTCCCAATTTCCAAAAACGTTTTTTCTTTTTTTTTTTGTGTGTGTGTGTGTGTTTCTGTTTTTGTTTCCTTTCTAGTAGTAGTAGTAGTAGTAGTTCTGAATCCGAGAAACGACAAAAAAAACGTGGGAAAAGGGTTTCCTGATTGACGGGAACAGAAAGGGAGGGGATAGGGTTTGTGTTTAGGGTTTTTTAGCAGAAGAAGAAGAAGAAGAAATGGGGGAGAATCTGTTGTTGGAATCGAAAGCAAAACGAGAAGCTCGGTCTCGATACCAAAGCAGAAGAAATTCAGTCCCTTTTTTTTTTTTTTTCTTTTTCTCTCTCTCTCTTGTTTTGCTTTTTCAAAGGAAACAAAAAACCACACGAAAACAGTAGTTCCATTTATAAATCAAATCGCTTTTATTCTTTTTTTTTTTTTATCTCTGTTATAAAATAATAATCGAGAGTAAGTACTATGTAGCAGTAGTAATATGGATGGGGTTGTTTTCTCTTTTTTTTTTTTTGAAGTTGAAAAGTGGTTGTGTCTCGTTATCATTATTTATTATAACGTCTTCCTTCCATTTCTTTTTAGCGTAAACCCCTTTTTGATCCCAGTATTTTACGAGTTTGGTCAATTCAGTGTCTGTATTTTTATTTTGTTCAGTTGTTCAGTTGATTAGTGCGCCACCCATCTCATAATCAGCATGTACTAATAATACCTTACACCACTCAACTTAAACTCGAATCCACATTGTTTCTTTATTAACCATGCCAATTCTCTTTCCCTTTTTTCTTTATTTTTTCTGAACTCTTTATACTTTTACGACTTACTTCATCAACGTCATCTCTATATCATGATCATCCACCTTTAGTTTTATATAGTTTCTTTCGAAAAAGCAATCAAGAATAAGAAAATATATTTACTTTTTGTTGTAAATCCTCCTCCACTGTCACCATCGCCTCCTTCTCTGTCAACATCCAAGACGCCTAAGCCTTCCAAGTATAACAGTCAAGCGCCTCACCCTTGACTCTGTTTCAGCAACCTTCGAACGGCTTAATCTTGCCACTTTAAGCCATCATCTACAGCTATTGGCCCTTAACTCCACCTTCTAACTACCTTTGGACAATTGAATCCTACCACCTTCGATTGTCCTCCACTGACGACATGGAATTACAGTGTAGATATAAAGAGTTTGGGAATAAAAAGAAAGAAGAAAAAAAGATGGTTGATGTGGGTTATGGAGATTTAAAAAGGTTGGACCTCAGTTCAGCTAGTTTTGTGTTGTGGATATTACTAATACGTGTGTCATCATAGGTTTGATAGAGCGATGTTATGGTTAATCTTAAATTAAACCCTAAACCCTAAAACTTAAACCCTAAATTCTAAATCCTAAACTTATGGGTATCTTCAGTAATATTAATTAAATCACGTGATTGTACTATTTATATGATGATGTTGTTGAGGGTAGTTTGTGGAGTTGCAATACCATCATTAACAAGTTATTAACAATATGCTAAATGATTGTACTATCCAAACTAATAGGTAAATAACAATTCTCTTTAGCATAAAAAAAAAATAACAATTCTCTCTCTCTATAGGTAAATTTTTATTTTGACTAACAAGTCAATAACAATTCTCTCTAAGTAAATTCACTAATATTGATAGAGACATATGATTGTTAAATTTAGCTGATATTGTGATTCTCATAAAAAGAAAACGAAAAACTGACATTATAATGATATCGTGGAGGATGGTACTTCAAATTGTGGATTAACAAAAAATTAAGATGTGGATACTAAGTTGACTAATTGAGCAAAATATAGGGATTAAATTAGAATCTATGCCTTCTCTCTTTTGGTGGAAATGGGAAAAAAAAATTGTAATTGGGCCTAGAAGGGGCCCGTGGTGGGCCAAAAGTGATCCAATTGGATATTGACATGTTAGTCCAGGAAGACCAGAATGATTGCTAGTGGTGTAGGCTGTTTTTGACCAGAGATAGATACGGTAGGATGGGGACTATTACTCTTTTTGCGACCATCACAAATTATCAGCCCTTCACGCGTGCATATGATAAAATGGGCAAACAAAAATTAGTGTGAATCCACTGGCCAAGAGCTAAACCGATATCACAATATCAAATAATTGATGCGGTTTTAAAAAGCTGGGAAAAATTGTACGTGATTATAAACGACAAAAAACTAATTAGGTCAATTAATTAGAAGAAAATAAATTTAAACGCAATAAATATGAAGAAAGCTATTTGGTCAATTAATGAAAGTGTAAGTTGTTTCATAAAATTTTTTTAACTGAATACAATGTCTTTCTATTCCTGGAGAAAGTCCATCTTGGATTTGCATGGATTTATATATGTATCAAATCCAATACAGTCTAGTTATTGGTAAAAAACACTCCCATCCAACACAATAATGCAGGTGTGACTGTATCATATTTTAAACTGTCATGGCCGAATTGCTGGCATTGGGGATCCTAATCCTATATCGCAACACCATCAAACCTTGTTTTCAAGCCCCGTTAAAAACAGCAGAAATGGCCACAATACCAACCGATGAACACCATTGCCCTCCCATGACATCTCATCTATGACTATGAAAAAATGAGCTGTAGGCTAAAGGTGCCTTCCCAGATGGGAGAGATAAAGCGCCGACACACCCCTCAGATTGGCCTCTGGTTGAAGTAAGCTAATCAACCTACCCTTGGCACGTGACCCATATAATCTTCTACAACCCAAGATCAAGTGTATATTAACGAGATTCATTTGCGACTTCATTCTTCAAAAAGCCTTTTTATTTGATTTAGAACAGAAAGCATATATACCAAACAATGATAAATATCTAGAAAACAAAGAAACCAAGCTTTACCCACTAGTCTCACAAAAGAAGAGGAGGAAAGATACAGAAAGCAAATGGTGAAATGTAACCAGTGACCGAATGTGGCCCGTGGTCCATAAATTTAATCTAAAACAATCCAAATATATCTTCTCCATTCCTGCCTCCTGACTATGTTAGTTTTCTCCATAAAGACCCTTTACCAGCATTGAGTGACTTCACCTTAGAGAAAACAAAACCGGTCTTTGGAGGGATGCCACCAACTAGGGAATTCTCGTAAATCTCTTTGCACTCTTGTACAACCTGCTTGAAATAGGACCAAAAATAAAGAAAAACAGACAAAAATAAAATCATCAACACAGTTCTTGAACCCCCCACACCATTATATGAATGCAATTGGCAGAAACTTAACAACCCAAATGCTTCTAAATGCTACTAACTCTAACCATGAAAATTTTCAGCCAACAAAGCTGCCCTTATAACGCCCTTATGACTTCTTTTCCTTTGGAAGCAGCAATATGCCAACACCCTACTCATTATTGCTTTGCAAACTTCAAAATGCATATTCCAGGCGAGCAAATATATACACATTTCAATACCCCAATTCCAACTCAGTACCAAGGAGTTCGGATCTCATATTATGATTTTGATTTTACGCTAAGAAACCAAATTAATGCATTGCCTACCTCCTTGGCATCCTTCCGTGGTATGCCTTCACGAAGTCCAACAAGCTTCTCGACCACCTCGGGCTGCAGTTTGGAAACAAGGAATATATAGCAGTCAAAACCCTCAGAAACTCTAAAGCTGCAGATGTTAACCACAAAACTTTCCACGAAAGGAAATGACTCAAATAAATTCGCTGACATGTGCATATAGAAATTACAATTAGAAATGCTTAAAATGGCAATAGAAACACAAACTGGAACAAGAATAAGTACTATGGTTAAAACAAATAAACAAAAAACCAGCATTATAAGTTAAAGCTCACCGGGCAGTCAGGTTGATGTTCCAGAATATTTGAATATATAAGTGTGAAAGTATCCAAGCTCTCTGCTGAAGCAAGTTCTCTCAAATCACTCAGTATCCTTACTCTACTCTCGACTTTCTGCAACAAATGTAAAAAATATCAACCTTAATAAAAACCAATCAACAAAAATATGCTGAGATCTACCGCACAAATGATCCCCAACAAAGTAATATGGTGAATAATTCACAAGAAACTAATGGAAAAATCTATCTATGGTTGTCAGGCTGCTGTTATTCCGCAGTTCTCACTCATTTCGCGCATACGACAACCCTATTGGTAACATCCTAATGTCCAAGTGACATCCAGGCAAGATCCACTATACACTTTGCTTACCAAAATACAACCCATTTTTACATGTCAGTCATGAACTTCACCTTGTTCCCAATCCCTCACCCATTATACGTCCACAAAGTGACCACATGAAGCACATGTGTTCAAATGTATGCCACAAACTTTAGTATAACTAGAGTGCCATTGGCCAATCATCACTGCCTTTCTCATAACTGGAACCACAAAAAGATGTATATGCAAGCTATATCAAGAAGCAAAATTCATTTTCCTCCATTTCCATGGCAATCTGTAAGCAAAAAAAATCAGAGCAAAGCTAGTTCCAGTTATTCACCTATCCATAGTTCTAAACAAGAAAAAAGACTTTTCCTTTTTTTCTGGAATGTTCTTAATTTTGAAACTGGAGACCTTTTTCTTGTTTGCCAATTGTAATGAATTCAGTGCGTGCTTTGATATTTAGATGTTAGAGAGTTAGTTATGGTCAAGGTTGAGGCCAATCTCACCATAATATATATCCAGCTTTCTTTTTTCTCTGTTGATACTCACTGAATCTAAGGAACTGATTTCATATATTTCCAGCTTTTTAATTTGAAGGGAAAAGTTAATTTGGCTGCCATGTAAGTCCATATAGTACTTTTCCATGGTGACCATGATTCATTTTCCAGGGCCAAGAACATGTGGAATGAACAAAGAAGGGGCATAACAAGTTCCTGTCTAATGAAAAAGACACTTACAGAGACACTTATGTACTCTCTGAAAAAGTCCATTATAACCTCTTCATCTAACCTCATCCGCTCTATGGTTTCTTCCTTGATATAGTTTCTCTACAACATTGAAACAGCATATCAACAATGAAGCCTAAGTAAACATAACTACAACTGCAAGAATATTCTTTTGACCCCAAAAGATTCTGAATGAAACCTGTGTTAGAAGATGATCAACATAAACCACCACAGTCTCCTCCACACAAGCTTCGACAAATCTTCTAAATGACCTTTCCTCAATGTACCTTAGGAAAATAATCAATAAAAATGTATAAAAACTTAAAACTATGATCACAAGAATAAACAAACTAGATTTATGACAGAGCAAGGTCACTGAATAAACCATACATCTTTACATCTGTGAAGTAATCTCCAAAAGTGGCAACTAAGTACTCAGTAACCTGTCCTTCGGCCCACTCTGAAACAATATGAGGTAAAAGCTGATCTCAGATGCAAAGAGGAGTGATTAAGAGTGACAGGAACTATGTAGTTAATTTTTTTTTTTTATACTAGTTAATTTCATTTCAATATCTTCACAACACTCTTAAAATTGTAAACAACAAAAGCAAAGAGGAATTGGAATTGGCTTTGTGAAAATATCACACCAGGAAGTCGGCTTGAGCATTACACGCGAGTTCATAAGGATGAAGTGAATTATGTGAGCACAACATGCAACAAAAACCATGACTAATCTGAAATCTTGCAACCAAATAAAGTACCAGAATATACATTGATTAACCATAACAAATCTGAGATCCCAGAATATACACTGAAAAAGAAGTTTTCAGTACCTTTCTGATAGATCTTCACAAGTAACTCCTGCACTCCAGGATCTTCGAAAATAACCCTCACGGTTAGATGCACAGCTTCCTGCAATCGACAAGCGATATAAGTTAGTTTTGATGATCTTCTTTGAAAAAGGGACATCAAAGTCATAACTGTATGATATTGAAACACAAACTACAATAATTTAGATATCATGACAATCAGAAAGAATATTGATTTCCTGATCGCTTTAGCAGTATCTTCTATCCCAGATATCATATAATAATAATAATAATAATAATAATAATAATAATAATAATAATATAAAAAAATAAATAATATGGATATTATTAATAATATAGATATCATGACAATCAAAAAGCATATTGATTTCCCTATCTATTTAGCAGTATCTGCTATTCAAGCAAGTTTAGCTCAATTACTTAAATCTCATAACGCCAACTTATCACTTTGTATTCTACTTACATTTTTGACATGTCTCAGAAACATTGTATGCTCTGTCATTTAACCTTCACGAGGTTTCTTTAATCTTATAACTATTCCAACTAGTTTGATAAAGAAGAGGGTTTCCTGAAACTAATTGTTTCACAAACCATGCAATAGGTAAAGGCGGCACAGTATGACTGGTAATGCATGGTATGCAAAACGTTAATGTACAAACATAAAACTGCTTAGAGCATTCATAAAACCAATAAATTGGAGGATTTGAGTTTCCTCTTCAAAATTGTTTTCTAAGTTCTCCCTTGTACTTTGTCTTTCTTTTTCATCCCAACAAAATATATGAATATGCAGGTCAACAGCAGTGGAGGAGATGTTTGTCAAGTACTTTGTTTTATTTCCATCCCCACAAAACATATAAATTTGCAAGTCAATAGGAATGAAGCAAATATTGGTCCACTGCAAACAGCAATACAACAGGACAAAACAGCACATAACTAAAATGACGAGAGCAGTCGTGTTACATTTATTTCTTAATTACTAACAATAAAATGGGAAGAGCAATAATGAAAACTAATGACGACAATACTAAGAACATGTAGAAAGCTAACAAATAAGAGCCGTGAAGCACCAAATTTCAGCCAAAAGCGAATCAAAAGTGACTGTTATTCTATTTCTGTAAAAGTAGGATAACTGAGAATCTATGTTCACAATGGTACCCTTTTCTCAACTCAAGTACTCAATTTCTCGACAGTCCCGTCACAATTGATTAAGTGCGTTCACAACTCCGGGTGAGTTAACAAGGCAAAACAACTTGCAGGAAATCATATTCTTTACTCTGTTTTAGTATGCTCACAAATATGCGTACAAATATTCATAAAACAAGGATTAAACTCATTACTTATATAAATTAATGATGCCTTTTGTTTCAAGCTCTTTGTTGCAAGAGCAAGCATGAAGCCAAACACTGCCAAAGAAGCTCCAGACATAAGCAATAATGTGACTCCCAGTTTCTGTTCTCCAACAACACCAGACTACCAATGAGCTTGTAGTTCAATTGGTAATCTTGAAAGAGTTAAAAAGCCAATAAGGGTGGGTGCTCAAGTTTGTCTCACCTTAAAACATCTCAACTATATCGGGGAAAAAACAAAATACCACAGTTGATGACTCATGATGACACTTAGAATCTTATTAACCATGACCTAATTACCATATGAATTCAGAAGGTGATCTGTCACCAATATCAATAAACACTAATAGACTGCGTAATTTTGGAAAAAGTCCAAGAGGGGTGAAATATGGAAGGCCCACACATCCCTCGCTGCAGTTAAAGTTGCGGAGCGCAAGTAAGATCACCTACTAGAGATATACCTAATTTTGTGAAACTTTGATGAAGATGTTCAGCAACCATTAATGAATAGAAATATTTTCACAAAAAGCCCCCACACCCTTTTGAGTACAGTTGCAACAACTAGGATTAATGTTCTCAATTACGCATGGAGACATTTCAACTACATCTTGTATTATCATGTCCTAATGCTTTATTAATAAAAACATGATGTCTTATAAAAAAAACTACATCTTTATATAGCTTCCTCAAGACATCAGCACAATTACAAAAGTCAATGTCAAGATATACAATTCCACATGCCCAAATGATTGTGCAGGAGTGCCATACATTAAACATGCACTCAATTGAAAATTATGGATCATGATATGTGACATAATTTAAAAATTTTGGAGTTTAGAGAAGAGGGGAAAATTTTAAATAGTTACATGTACCTTGGCAACTTCCAGAAATCCTTTGCATGTATCTTCAAAATTAACCTGTACAAGCAACAAAAGGAAACCAAATTTCAGAGCAGCAGAGATTTAGGAGCAGGCTTAGCTTCCCAAATGCTTTCAGTTCTGAATCAAATAAATGAAACACAAGTCCATGGCATATCTTAACCAGATCATCATTTATGGCGCAATCTGTCTAGATCTAGAGGAATGATAAATATATGAAAGGCAAAGCAATGATATAATAAATTCCAACGCATCTCTATTTTCTTATCTCTCTCACTCTACTGGTTCTACAACCCAGGAAGAAATCCTATTAACACAAATAAGTAAAGAAACAGGAAGAATAAAGCTGCGATAATTTCTTAGAAGCTAATCAGCTCATTTTAAAGCTAAAGCAACTACAAAGAATAGAATCATGATATGCTAGATATGACTATGGAAATTCAACAAAACTTTTAATGCATAAAGTTAAAAAGAAGAATCGAGTAGAACACTTCACATGACCTGCTCAGCATAGTTCGGTGGAAGAGCTTCTATGGTGCTGTTAGCCAGCTCCATTGCAAGGTCGTAACATCGCAGATTGTTGTTTATCTGCATTTACAATTTATTATGTTGAGAGCAAAATTAAATTTATTGTAATTGCACCATAAAAAGATAAATAAGTCAACGGAATACATAAGAGAAAGATCCACACACCATTGCACATAAAGGTTCTAGACCAATGTCAGAAGCAGGTTCCTCAAGTCTCTTCCTTTCAGCTGCTTGAAAATCTATCATTACCTGAAGAAACACACAAGAAGAGGATCCAAAAGGAACCTGATTCAAACTAGAAAAGCTACCTGATAGTGAACTATGCTTGCTAGAGATAATGACTTGAAATAAGGAAACACAAAAGAAAAGTTTGATAACAGTTTCTCAAGCCAACAGCTGCAATTTTTATTATATTTGGCAAACTGATGGACATTTAGGTCTTGCAAAGGGCGCAAAAAAGGAACATGCACATTCTCTTGCTATGAAAGACAGTAGCATTTTGAGGAGGTAAAGCCATGATATCACAAAGCATGATTAGAGTATCGTATTTTGTCAGTGTAAAGATTCTAGGAACAGAGGACAGCAACATTCAAGTCATGGAGCATGTAGAACAAAGAAATATTGGGGTAAAGTTCAGATTAGTTGTCAGTACATCAACCTGTTAGCACTTTTGTCCTTGGGCTATTTTCCCCTGATGAGACACTAAAGTATTCATAATAATTCAATGACATCTGTTAAGAAATATTAAGTGAAACGCATCAATTATTGCCAGTTTGCTCTGAGAACTGAAAATTGCTTCAACTTAGTCAGTAAAGATGTTTTATTAAGTCCGATAATGTGAAAAATTTTACATCAAATTATTCCTACAGTGAACAAAATTATTAAAAGGAATACGCTCTAACATTATTTGCAATACAGCAATAGTATAGTCAATAGTATTAAAGCTATTTAAGTTCATAGGCCTAAAAAATAATTATTTGTACAAAAGATTCAGCCCAATGATTATTCTAACTCTTAGTATCTTGAAAACTTTGATGTTTCTTTGTTTCTAATATCAAGGTTCGTATGATTTCGGGGAATTAAAAAATAAATGAGCAATACAAATTAAGAGAGCATACAATAGTATTTTCGAAGAGAGTCTTAATTCTTGTAAATAAGTATGAGACTCAAATTATTTTATACATATATTTCACATCATATTAGTAACATAAACGTATTAATGGATAGATACTAAATAGTTAATAATATATGTTGTACTTAAAAGATGATTTAAAAGCAGTCGTTTAAACAAGAATAATACCAAAAAAAAAAAAATCGTATAATCCCATAAGTAGATCAATCACACATATTGCACTTGAGATGGTAAGTTACTCACTCTAAGCACTAACAATTAGATGGACTGTCATGTCAGATTGTCCCTGAATGCACCAGCTATAATGTCTTCACTCCAGGCATGGAAGAAAATATGACTAAGCTCTAAACTTAAAAAATGGTAGCAACTGAGAAGCATCCATTATAGTGAACATATCAAATGAAAAAATTATGACCGATTATATTGCATTATTTACGTATTTAATAAATTTTAACAGAGGATGAGCATTGGATGTTCATGAATTAGGGCAAAAAATTGTTTCAAGATTCTATTATATTTTCACTGCTTACAACATTATTGAACAGCTAAACCAAAAATCTTCTAAGTTTTGGATCACACAAACAAGAGTAAACAGTCACAGTTATCTACAGGCTACAATTGACAAGACTTAAACTTTTAAGTAACTTAAAAACCTAAGCAGGATAAAAATGTATCAAGGACAAATGAGAAAAAAAGAAGATAGTCCAAGAGCAGTTAAAACTTTGAGAAAATTTTCATACAATTCAGAAGCACTTGCCTGAATAATAGCTAATGATATCCTATATAGCATGACATCGGTGCTATTATCTCTCACAATTTCAACTTGCTCGCCTAGGATCCTGAACAAATCAACAGCAGCTGGAGTGTATAGCTTTCCGTCATCTGTTTTCTTTGGTGGTTGTACCTTATCAGCTTCCAGGATATTCAAGTACCATTTCTAAGGAAAGACACAACAAATGCATAAGTTTATAGAGAGGAAATAGTTCTAAGCTGAACTGTTCCTTCCAAACATGCTATTAGAAAACCGCTTGACTAATATGGTTACCCTTGTCGTAGCTTGCATTCTCTCAACATAGGAATTCATGAGTGGATCCATGGAACCACTCTCAGAACAGACTTGCGCCAAAGACTCGTCAACACCAAGGCCAATCAAATTTTCTTGGTATTCAACCACCCAACCAGTAACCTTGTCACAAACAAGAGAAACAGTCACCAAACATATACAGGAATTATTAGCATGGTTACTTTAGCAAGAGTATAAACGAAAGCAAAATCCAGGAGCTACACTGAAGCTAACCAGAGATCTACCGCGAGCATCAAATGCACCAGCAAAGGTGCATGACATTAAGAAGGCACCCATGCTAAAAGTTGTGACATATATTTCATAAAGAAAAAGAATGATTTAAAGAAGTAATATTAGCAATTTTCATCCATATGCTCTTTCCAGCAGACATCTTAAACAAGGAATCATCTTTATGCAGAATTAAATGCGTACAACAAAGTTCACCCTTTCTTTGGGCACAAATTTGAATCCCTGCCGTATCATTGCCTTTAGTTAAAAAAAAAAAGTCTAATAACAGCACAAACTAAAATGTGTCCAGCACAAATGCAACTTGCAAATGCTCTAGCAATTTCAGATGATGTGCATTGATGGTCCACTATTCAACAAACAAATGCACTAAAAAGTATGAGATAAAGTAAATAGAAGACATTAGAGGTCTGACAAAAATACCTTTAAGATCTCTATATTTGACAGTTCATTCGCTCTATCACTAAGCAGCCGGAGCATTTGAATGAACCTCTCCGTGTAGAGATTTACCATGAGTTGGAATATTTCATACCTGCTAGCATAAAATATCAAGTTAGGGTTTGCAACAAGTTTAGCAATGCAGTACTAATACATCGCCATGAAGACCTGTTTTGACAAAGCTTTGGGATAGATTCCAAATGCAATCGGAAAAAAAGGAATGCAATTTTTAGATATGTTTATTTTATTTTGAATACCGAAGACTTGATTCCAAAGCCTAAGCAATTTTGCATGATTAGCAATGTAAACCTCCCTCATAAAATAATCTTGATCTAGTCTAGGAGCTAAATTTGGTTGCTAGGTTTGTTTGTCTCCGACAATCGGCAATGCACCTTTTTATCTTCTCTGAGGTTGCTTTTGCAACATTGAAAGAGCTGACCTGTATACTGTTTCAGCTATTTTACTGCTTGGGTCCGAGCAGGCAGCTCTTGAGCTTACTTGCATATGCAAGGCTCTGTCCTAGTTTTGAAGCAACTATTGGTTGGCAAACTTCGGAGTTAGAGATTCATATGTTTGATGCAGTTCTCTAAGATGTGGTTCCCAAGACTATCCTAGGTAGTAATTCCTATGCAAAGTTGGTGTGATGCTCTAGTATTCTGCACTTGCAACTATTTGATCTTCCTTCTTACATTTACCTCAAATGCTACATCTTAGGTATTAAGATGTCTAAGGAAAAAAAACGATTATGGTAAACATAAAAATATACATATAGCTTAAGAGCATAAAATTGGTACACACAATCAAGAGAGACTGGGTTCATCAGAAAGCAGGCTACCAGAAGAATTATCAATTCCTTTAAGTGCAGCTATGTTGCATTGCAAGTTGTTAACTTTGGAATTAATCAGAAAAGAGCAAATCAGCACTCACAATGTCACAAAGTGTCTTCCCCAGGCTATGCCAATGGACCAAAAGATATCTGGAAGGCCAGGTTTCTAACTAGCAGAACAAAAGAAGTCTATTTTGCAACTATGCCAGGAGAACGGAGTTTGATTGAATAATAAAATCAACCATTTGTGTACTGTTTAAAAAATAATACATGACAAAATGCAGCTATATCAAACTTTACAGTCATCGTCCAGCTATCCCTTATAGAAAGCAATGAATGGAAGAAAAGCAGATCTAATCAAAACTGGATATACTCTTAACAAAGTTAGAAAAGTATGAAGCAGACCTTGGAGGGAAGCATGGGGCGACATAGTCATAGATATCTCCAAGCTCCTCCCCAATCTGAAGGTAGAAAAGAAAAGAGTGTATGTTAAGGCTTTTATGCAATTAAAGCTCAGATGCAAAACAGGACAGAATAAAACCACATCTTGACACCGAATTCTAACATGATTCTACTGAAAACGTAAGATCTGGACAATGTTTCCCCTTCTATGATAATATGCAAGGGGCAATTAACATGGTTTTAAGTTGATCAAACGTCCAACTAATCACAACAATAGTATTGCAAATGAAAAAGTGTAAATAGGCACAGGCAATTAGAATATAAAAAAGCATTAATCTTCATGCATAAATCAAGTGGAATTCGCTTCTCTGCCTAAGCCTACAAAACGGTAGGCCAAGATAAAGAGAAGTCTATTATTTTGGCGTATAAAAATATCAAATTGCAGTATTTTTTATAGTGAAACCATCAACCCTACGGTTTCCACAAACACTATGGTGTCCCATGTGCAAAAAAGCCTAGTTATTTCTCAATACTACAGGTGATAGTTGCTGATTTTAAAGAGAATAACACAATCGCATATGTTTTACCAATGCAATCTCGGATACATGTAATTGTTGCAGCCTTAAAGAGAAAAAAAGAACTGCACATGCTTTGCCAATGAAATTTTGACACTTGCAGAGGCTACAGTACCGAAATATGACTACAGACCACATGTTTAGTTGGAGTACCAAAGAGACAAACAGAATATTGAGGGACTAATTTTTCTTCAATTTGAAGATAATCCAATTCAAATTCAGTCGCTCATATAGTGTTCGACAAAACAGTAGATTGCAAAGGCAATACATACAATTTGTACATAATAGAGCATGTAAGAGAACTACAAGATAGAGGGCACATATAACTTTCACGAGCATAATAATGATCTGAAACAGATAATTTTCCAATATTCAAGGCATTGAACAAAAATAATTTTCTTGCCCACTCCCCAAAAGAATTTGTTAAGGGGGAAGATTCAAGGTCTCAGGAATTTCTATCTCAAATGCCAAGAGAAAAGGCAACCAAATTTTTTTCAAACAAAAATGAAAACTAGTAAGTTTCCATACCGTTCGAGCTTCTTCTAAAGCAGCTTTCAGGTCTTCAAAGCAAAGCTGAAACCACAAATTGTTGTTAGGATTAAATGCCAATAAAGGAAGCAATACTTCTGCCGTTTTAACTATCAAGGGAAAAAGGTTCCTCCCGAATATGTATGCAGTAATTAAAGTACCTCTGTAAGCAGCCTGTTGAAACGTTCTTCAACGGACTTTCTTATTTGCTCATAACATTTATCCTTATAACCTTTCCCTTGAACCTTTAACTTCTGCTGAGTTAGGTTTTTCGATGACGGCATGGAAGAGGTGGATTTTCTGCAAGACAAAGAACCCATTAATAAAAATATGAGGCACTGCTGTTCAGACTGCAGGAGGTATTGCTCAATTTATGTAATAATATCGAAAAAAGTCAAAGTGCAGGTCACCGAAGAACCCAGCTTTGGCATAGCCATAACTAGTTTTTGACCTCTTCAGAAGCATTGTGATTTGTTTAAGTGCTCATGAGACAAAAAGGGAAGTATAGCTTCAAAAACAATTTCAAAAGAAACTGTAGGTTCTATATATATATCCATGAATGTGTCTGTGTGCGTGTGCATGTACATAACAAAAGGATGAGGACCACTTTCTGAAGAGAGGCTTCCATTGGCAATGAATCCAGTAGGAAATGAACCGACAAATTCGCCAATTATGAGCTGGGTGTTTTAACCATTCAGCCATGGATGCAAAGAGAGTTAGTGAGTGAACTAGGTATTTGTATTCCTTCTCAAGTTTCTATTTCTTCCGTTTAAGGAAATTCCAGAAAAGTTGGAATAGGAAGACATTTCCAGAACAAAAAGATAGGGTTGAGAAGGGGAGTTAGCAAAGTTAGAAAGATTGGATGGGCATATGACATTGACATGGAGGAAACCTTTGAACAGATATGGTGGAAGGGCCTCCATTGATAGCTGGAAATGGGAAGGCAATCAAACAAATTGAATCAATGTCACCGAGTTATGTGCCGTGGGTGTGTAAGGAGGGGCCATAGATGGGCAGGGATTGGTAGTTTAATGATTTTGATGGTATTTGTAAGGGTTTTATGGATTTTTAGTACCCAGACTTTTGATTTTGTCACAATCGTACCCCAATTTTTAATTGTCACAATTGTATACCCTGACTTTTAAATTGTGTTTCAATTACGCACCTCGAGCGGCCAGGGGCGCCAAGTGTCAATACTTGCTAGTGACACAAAATCTGGGCCCCACTATTTTTTCCCTTTCTTCTTTGAGAAAACCAAAAATATGTGTCACCATCAAGTGGTCAACACTTGGCGCCTCTGCCCGGTCAGCTGCCCAGGGTACATAATTGATACACAACTTAAAAGTTAAGGTAAACGATTATAACAATTAAAAGTAGGCATACAAGACTGTTTCAAAATTTAAAGTCTGGGTATTAAAACTCCCCAAAACCCGTAGTAGTAATGGATCTAACGAACCAACAAAACTAAGTCTATCTGAGCATCAGCTACGGATGTTTCATAGTACGAACATTGAGAACTATGATAGCTTCCTTTCCTTTTTTATTTGAGAGAAGAAACTTGAATGATAAAGCCATTCTGAATTGACAAGATTCTAGTAAATCCCAAGTGCCATAGCATGCAAGACTAATCCTAGTCCTTAATCCTTTTCACATTAAATTTTCCTTTTCAGAAGTATTTTGTGCCAGAATCACAAAAGAATGTAGAAACAAACCACATCAGAATAGTTACTTGGCAGATCTACGAGGATTCGCAATTGATGCCATAACTCCACCTCCCTCAGCCTCAGCTGCCTCTTCAGCAACCTGTTGATCAAGAATTTCTTGCATCTCAACAACCCTGGAATTAAGAAACCGTAACAGGAATAGCATGTCAGTAAAATTAAATTCAGGAAGAAAAAGAAGAATTCCAATAAACAAGAAATTAGAAAATTTTACTTTCTGCATGACATTAGCATTGGTTTTTATCCAATCAACAAGAAACACTTGAAATTTTTTATGCAAGTGTAGACATAAGGTTAAAGAAACATGCAACCTTTATGGTTGCCAAGATTGAGACAAACTAATCCTTGTTCTAGTTATCTCCCACCAAGAGGTCTCCTGAAAACCAAAATCTCCAACCTCATGTATATACTACTACAGCGCTATTTGTCAATGCAACGATTATAATAGGACTTAGACTAACCCCTCTATGGGGAGCTTAAAACCATCCACTACACAGATGTCCCTCCCCAGCGGGATAAGTTTTAAAGTCAGTAGCTTTCTTGCCCCTTTCCTGGACTGGGACTTCTCGTTCAGAAAATGTTGCAGGAATCTTAACAGGACTCTTTTAACTATTTGTTTCCATATTTTCTCATAAATACATTGAATTATCAAAGAGAAACTTAAGAAAACCAAATATAAATATTAAAAAACAAAACAAGAAGATTGACCAAAGATTATCATTTTATAAAAGAAAACCTTCGTGAGAGTATAAGGTGCAACCCTGTAGTTCTTTTTCTTCATACTAGTCGATAAGGGTGGGACTAGAACCCGAAACCTCACCCCTCTTGCTTTTTGCAAGAGTACCAATGAGCTACAAGTCCATTGGTACACCCATAGTTCTTATGTATTTTTAATTCACAAATCAAACAAAGACATAACAGGTAATTCAATAAATAACGAAACAAAATTAGGAGAGACCCATGAATTGGTTAATGAAATTACAATCAGAAAGCATATGCTTTTGACAACTTCTTCGAAAGTTTCTATCTCCAACAAACTAAGAATCTCTATCAATTAGCTAATTGATATGTAGTTATGAGAAATAGAATATATGCTGACATATTGCATAGAAGTAGTTATGAAGAAGTATGTGACATCTATTTCAAAAATTTCATGAACACAGATAATATGCTTGTCTAATGAAAGATGACAAACATTCATACTGAAAGATAGAAAGTTTACCAAATGCATATTGGACATTTATGAGATGTCTATCACGAGGCAAAACTATTTTCCCAAAGTTCTCAACATTAATTTATAAGCAATGATTTCAAAATGTACATCACAAAATGGTAACAGGAGGAAAGGAATGGTTTTTTGTTTGAAAATGAGCTAGGCTTGAAATGGTAGATTGATGTAAAGGATCTTCAGGTGTAATTGTAATGGCAGAATTGCATCATACAACCCCAAAATGGAGCCTCGTTAACAGCCTAAAAATTTATTCAGAAACTAGTTAAAGAATAAGAACTTATGCCACCAGGGCATTCCTATATCATCAAGTAATTAACACCAAATAAGGCAAGGACAAAGCTATTAAAAATGAAAAAAATGATTTCGAAATTGATTATTCCAACCAGGTAAGCAACTACATAAGAACTGAAAAATTGAACACCAAACTAAACAGAATCTATAAATTTCCAGAAAAAGTAGAAGTAACATAGTATATCTAGAACAATAGACAACCAAAAATTGCAATCTTTTATTTGATTTTACAGATAACAATCTGCCTTTCAATTAAATTAGTTTACAGAAAGCAAGTTTTGGAAGGTTAACATAACTTAAGAGAACCCTTTAGAATCCATTAACTGATTACATCACAACAAGTAAAACTCTATGACTTTAAGATATAATGGATAAGTTAGATAGCACCCTCACTTAATATCAAAATTAAAGGAAAAAAAAGCACATTCTTTATAAATCAATGGAGCACATCTTGACATTGGGAGGAAAATATAGCCCAGCACATCATGATCACTAGAAGGATCAAACAGATTTCACCTAATTCAACAGCCTAAGTAGAGGAAGTAATGGCCTTAACAGTTTGCAGCAACATACCTTAAGGCACGAACCAAAGTTTGAGGGCTGCAAAATAGAATCAAAAAGGCATGATCACATAACTATCAGATGAGGATATAAAGCATATGCTTTAGAGAAGGAATATAGAACAAACCATCAGGACAAACTTAAAATAAATACAATTAATCCTGCATACAAGGAGCAAGCAAATCGATCTCTGAATTTGGTAGAAATGGAAATTGCTTTCGAATGAATTGCGAAAAGAATCCACAACAATGACTTGGCTCTTTCTGTTCATTAACAAGGGATTGAAGGAAATATTTCTTGCTTGTCAGTTTGTCAACATTTCAAGCTTGACCAATGGTAGAGCAACCGTATTGTAGCTATGTAACAACATTCCGAATCTCTTCATGTTCAGTTACCAAATTTGGTCCTCTCAGGTCATTCCCCCAACCTTAAGCCTGAAACTAGATCAAGTGCAACACATGGAGCAAATGTTCATTTCAGTTTATTACAAGTCAGGTAGAGAAATTATATGTTGTATGTTTCTCTCTCCCTCTCTCAATCGCCCATCCTCTCCCACCCTATACAGTGCAATCGGTTATTTCTCTTGCTCTCTCATCCAAACACCGGTTTTGGAGTCAGTAAAACCGATCCCTCTGCTCTAATCTGTTCTGTTCTAAGTCCAGATTTCTATAAGCTGTTCAACCATCAGGTTTAACTCCATAACAGGATAGTAACCATGTTATGCAATATATCAGTGAGATTACGGCAAAAGAATCTATACCTCTCTTTTGACAGTTTGTAGAAGTTGTTAATATGGCCCCATAAGGTCTTCTCAAATGTCTCCCAAGTACGATCCACATCCTCAAAATATTCTCTGAGAGCAAATCACACATTAAAATAAAATGCCGGAAAATTCCATGAAAAACAAACCTGAACCTACACTGTGGAAAATAAACCAGAATAAAAATACATGACAGAACCATCATTCAAGAGTTTGACATTTTTGCTTCCTTGCGTTGCACAATGGACTATTTTTACACTTCAACACCCTTTAAAGATAAAACCTATGTAAAGTATTGACGACATAATTACAAACCAGACCAGCCAAAGATCTCTGATTCAACTTAACATATATATCTTCATCTAGAGGGGAAATTTTAAAAAAAATATATTACAGAGAGACAAATTTTTATCACAAATGTTCAAAGAATGTAGTTACAAAAGATTTCCAATATCAGAAGCAGAAAATGATAGGAAAAATAATTAACTCTCATACTTTCACAATTTTACTCAAAAAAAAAAAAATCAGAACCAGATTATAGAAAAAGAGTTACCAAGCTGATGGGAAGCAATAAAGAACTGTACATTTTAACTGGATTTTTACTGTTGAACAGCAAGAGTTGAAACTTTATAGAATGAATTTCACAATGAGATACATACTTTAGTCTGCCAACTTCTTCTTTGTGTGACGCTGCAGCTGCTAATGCAAATCTTCGCTTCCCATCAAGTGCTGTTAGCCTCTGAGGCAAATTGAAGAAGAATGAAAGTAAGCACATGCAGTGCATTCAAGAGACGTATTCATCTCTTGGTTGAGCCAGACATAGATAGCCCATGTCGTTTTTTTTACCTCATAAGTATTAACAATTTCCTTATCATCACTCAAAGAATCTCGTGCCTCAGCTGCTTCAACAGATATGGACATCATACCCTCAACATCCTTAAAGAAGGAAAGCAGACGTTATAAAGTTTATTTGGAGCACAAACAAAGAGAACGATTAGCAGAAAGCGTAGAAAAAGCAATTTCAGAGTGATAGAAGAAAAGTGAGGTACGATTAATCATATGGTAAGCCATAGGGGGATAAAAGACTTACTTTCAAGGTGGTGTTCAAGTTATTTCTGGCATTGCTGAGCAGCTTAATCTGGTCATGATTATCGATCAAGGTTTGGCATTCCAGGCAGAGCCTGTAATGATAATCAGTAATCACAAACAAGTAGAGGATTACTTTCCTTTCCAGGGAGTAAATAACAAAACAAAATTCGTCTCAGAGGGAACGGGCATACATACTGTTCAATACCAATGAAATTTTGGCGGATTTGGTTAATAGTTTTCTGGGACGAAAAGAGGGATTGCAAGCCAGATTGCGCTTGCTCAACCTGCAAAACGACACCCAAAAAAAAAAAAAGAAGCACCACCAATTCATTATTTTCCTCTTTATATACATATATGACTAAGAAGAAGAGAAAATAGTGGCATTGAAATATACCTGCTCGGCCACCATAGTACTAAGTTGAGCATCATTTGCCTGAACAACAACAGGGAACGTAAGGAAGGTGTATAAATAAAAAACAGCAAAGCCAAAAGCACTCGATCAATTTGGAAATGAAGGAAAATTGAGTTGAGAGGAGAGGAGACCTGTTGGCGAGCTATGTAATCGGACTTGATAGAAGAGATAGAGTGCAAGAGGTCCGGTAAGGGCAAGAGCTTGGCCACCTCCCTCACCGCCGCCTCCTTCGCCTCCACCCCCAGATCCTCCCCCATCATCATCTTTTAATCTTCTCTTCTTCACTTCCTCTGCTTGCTTTTAGCCCAAAAAAAGAGAAAAATAATAGGAGTAAAAATTGGAACAAAATGCCACGGAGAATCTGTGGAGAAGATAGAGTTGTGTGTACCATTAAAGAGATCATCGAAATCAGAACCTTACCCCAAGCAGAGAAGGAATTCGGGGGCTTTGTCTGGAGACGAATTGCGCGGTTGCTGCTGCGACCTGTCGTTCACAGCGGGGAAAGAGCTTCGGCGTAGCAGGTAGTACTGGATTCCGGCAGTGAAAACGCGCGCGTGATCACAACTGTGGTGTGGTGTTGTGTTGTTTAGAGCGAAAGGAAGAAGGGAGGAGGAGAAAATGCACAAAATTTTATTTCCTTTTCCTTTTTCTTTTTCTTTTATTTTTTTAATTATTTCTTTTATTTATCTTCTCCGTGTGTGTTTTTCTTTCGGGTCTGAAATTGGGGCTTCCAATCAAATAAACTACGGGGTAAAATTGAAAACCAAGCTTGGACTTACTACGGTTATGGTGTATTGCGGTCAATATATCCAAACATATCACCAAACGCGGTGGAAAAATTTATTAGGGACTCACCCAAGTAATTTTGGGTTAAACACCTTTTATCGGGCCTAGAGTTTCTCATTTGTCCCATTTGTATACCTCAGAGTTCTTGTGTCCCCCCTTTATCCACCCCGAGTTCTAATTTTTGTCCCTTTTCTGTACCTCGGGCAGCCCGGGCGATGACGTGGCTATCTGCTTGGGTCTGATTGACATGTCTCACATTTCTATAGGAGCCACGTGGAAAAACGGTGGGACCCACCCTTTTTACCATGATTTTTTCTTTCTAAAAATAAGGAAATTATTTTTCTATTTTTAATTCATATATCGGACCTGATTTTCATCCCGGTTCTACTAATTTCATTTCAATTAAAACTCATATGGGATAGATCTTTCTTTTCCTCTTCCCACTTCCATAAAAAAACGTCCATCACAGCCAAATTGATTTTCTCATAAAAAAAATAGAAAATAAAACGCTCATCCTCACTCATAAACCCAAGCCCCTCCGCCTCCGCCTCTACCTCTACCTCCACCTCCACCACCACATAACCACTCGCTTGAATCTGCCACTATCTATTCACAACCGTGTCAAAATTATCAACTCAGAACTAACAAATCTCAACACGCCACAAGAATTCGCCACCACACACAACCAAAAATACCATCATTAAGATCCACCAACAGTGCCAATAAATTAAAGGCATGAACACCACAATCAAAAACATCAAACCACCATTATTACAAATGAATAGAGGGTGTTAGGAAGTAAATAAACGAGAATGAAGAGGCTGTGGGCGACAACGCATACCCACACAACGATCTAAATGTGGTAGTGTGAGGCGGCATGTGGGTAGGTGACATCTCGGTTAACAATAAAGGTGAGAGGTGAATTGAGAGAGGGTGGAGAAGGGGAACTGATGGCTACGAGAAAGAAGATTAGGAGAGAAGAACAAGGAAAGAGCTGCTCTTTTCAGTTGCCTATGAAAAGGACATGGGGCAGTGATTTCAATTCGGTAAGTGTCAATTCTAGGTTGTGGAGAGAAAATTGGTGAGCGGCAGCTTCATCTTCCATATCACTTGTCTGATGCGTTAATATTTTTAAGCTGATATCAGATTCGCTAATTGAAGCTTGAATTGTATATAAGTCATGGTTTGATGAGTTGTTTTGTAACTGCTTTCATTATCAATAAATATCTTATCGTTTCTATTAAAAAATGGTATGGG
The DNA here is from genome assembly GCA_028386065.3 of Turnera subulata. NCBI lineage: Eukaryota > Viridiplantae > Streptophyta > Magnoliopsida > Malpighiales > Passifloraceae > Turnera > Turnera subulata. The sequence goes on from JAKUCV010007152.1 coordinate 154,737, forward strand.
GAATTGATTTCGGGTGGAAAATTTCGAATTGGATCCAAAATTGACGGGTTAGTGTGAGGTTATCCATGCGGTTATGGACTCTTCGAATAGGAATCTATTTTCTGAAAGATCCAATCAAACTTAAAAGGGAATAGAGAATTATAGTGGCTCGATGGGTTTTAACTGAAATGGAATTGGGAGAACCAGAACAAAAATTGGGTCAACCAACTGATAAATTAAAAAATAGAAAAATAATTTCCTTAATTTTAGAAATAAAAAAATATGGTAAAAATGGTGGATCCCACCGTTTTTTCCATGTAGCTCTGATAGAAATGCGACACGTGCCAATCGGACCCGGACAGATGTCCACGTCATCTCCTGGGCTGCCCGAAGTACACAAAAGGGACAAAAATTTGGAACTCGGGGTACATAAAAGGGAAACAAAAACTCCGAGGTACACAAACGGGACAAATGAGAAACTCCAGGTATGTAAAAGGTGTTTAATCCAAGTAATGTTTTTTGGATTGAATTATTTCTCAACAGTTTGGGTTTTGTTATTGTTCTTACTTTATTGATTATTACATGCTTGTGCTCAAAGGGCATAAGCATTTGCATACTTTTTCTTCCAAAGAATTTCATTTATAAACCAAACTGGTGCAATAACAAGATTGTATGTCTTGTACTAACACAACTAATGTAAATTATAATAATTAGAGCCACTAAAATATCTATTGAGGAAATTAAGTATGCAGTGTGGGAATGTGATGGATCAAAAGCCCCTAGACCCCGTTGGCTTCAATCTTAGTTTCTATAAGAAGTGTTGGGATTTGCTTAAGAAAGATATTTTTGGTTTGACTCACCAATTTTTTTGAAAAAGGTTCCTTGCCTAAAGGCCTCAATGTGTCTTACATTACTTTGATTGCCAAGAAGACAGGTTCAGACTCTTTAAGACTTTCAGCCATTTACACTTGTTAGCGGCATCTACAAAATTATTTCCAAAGTATTAGCCTCTCGTTTAAAAATGGTGCTACCCTGTGTTCTCAGAATGCCTTCCTGGAAGGACGAAATATCTTGGACGGAGCATTCTTAGCATCTGAATTTCTGGATTCACTAAAGGAGGAGAAGAGGAAATAGTGGTTTGGAAGTTGGATTTTAGGAAGGCCTTTGACTCAATTTCATGGTCTTACCTTTTTAATGTGATGAAGGTCATAGGCTTTGGCAGCAGATGGATAAATTGGATCAAGGCATGCCTTCAATCATCTCTTGTGTCCATTCTTATTAATGGTTCACTGACATAACATATCAAAATGAGTAAGGGACTCAAACAAGGAGATCCGATCTCCCCTTTCCTTTTTTGTTGGCTGCAGAGGGTTTGAAAGCTGTAATTGATAGAGCCATTTCTCCGGGTCTTGTAGAAGAGATTTGCATTCACAATCTTCCTGCCAACATTCTAAACGTAAATGACACACTCCTTATATCGGAAGCTAGGGAAGAATCATTATTCAATCGCAAGAGGGTGCTTAGATGCTTTGAAATAATTTCAGGTCTACGCACTAATTTTTTCAAAAATGGCCTGGCCGGAGTTAATATTCAAGCAAGCAGAACCAAACAACTTGCAGTCTTATTTTTCTTTCATGTTGTAACAATTCCTTTCAAGTACCTTGGCATCCCTTTAGGCGCAAATATGAGGAAATCCTCTAGTTGGAAAACTGTACTAGAAAAGTTCCATAGTAAACTCAAGGCTTGGAAATCGAAATTTTTATCCTTTGCAGGAAGGATGATGATGATCAAATCGGTCCTATCCTCGCTACTGGTTTACTTTATGTCCCTGTTCAAATTACCCTCTACTGTGGCAAAAAAGCTGACTCAAATTCAGAGGAAATTTTTGTGGAGTGGTCGGTCAATAACAAGATATGCTGGGTCGCTTGGAATAAGGTGGCACGTCCGACAGAACAAGGTGGACTTGGCATCGAGTCCATCCTTACCAAAAATTATTGCTTGCTGTATAAATGGTATTGAAGATATGTTAACAAGCAAGATTGTGATTGGATCAAGTTGATTAGAGCCAAGTGTGATGTTTCTCATTGCACTTTATCACCAAACTTTGCCTCGGGACGGATGTCTCCTATTTGGCGCGGTATTGTGAGTGTGGCAGAGAGTCGTGATCCCACAACAGTCGCCCTGGAGAATAATACAAAGCTGAGAATTGGAGATGGTCTGTAGATTTCTTTTTGGTTTGATTCTTGGCCTTCACTTGGAGTGCTGAAAGAGAGATTCCCTAGACTTTTTCAGATTTCTTGCAAAAAAAATTTGATGATAGCCGAGGTTGTCATGCAAACTCCCCTGGCTTTAGTTGCTTGATTTTGGAGAAGGAATTTGTACGAGTGGGAGGTTAGTGACTGCAGGTTGATCGACTTGGAAATTGAGAGCATTAATGTTTTCCCAAACAGGTCTAGTCGATGGATATGGGGAGGGTCATCTACACCTGATTACTCAGTAAAGAAAGGATGTGCTTTGATTGCCAATGCAGTCATTAGCAGTTCGTGTCCAAGAAATTTGTGGCTCTCGCTCTCTCCTCCCAAAATAGAGTGTTTTCTTTGGTTGCCCACTCAAGAAGGCATTGCTACAAGACAAAATCTATGTCGTCGTGGTCTTTTATCTGCGGAAAATGCCTATTGTCCGTTTTGCAATGCTACTACAGAATCAGCATCACATTTATTACTGCATTGTTCTTTTTCTTGGAAGATTTGGCAGAGGCTTTGTAGATGGTGGGTGTGGCGTGTATTATTCCTTGCAATCTATCCCAATGGCTTGAATAGTGGCCCTTCCTATCTGGACATGTTTCTAACCGAGCCTCTTGGATGATAATGGGTTCAACAGTAATTTGGTCACTTTGGCTTGAGAGAAATGAGATTGTTTTCAACAACAAAAGAATGCCATGGGACTACTTGTTTGATCTGATTATGGCAAGAGCTTCATGGTGGCTTAAAGCGTTACAGCTTGACTTCCCGTATAACTCCACTAATATGTTAACATCTGCAGAATGCATTAAACGTTGGAAGGGAGTGCATCGTCGGTTCAAATCTATTTCTATTATATATATTAATAGCTGAATCCCTCACCAGGTTTTGACACATACGATTTTTAGAGTCTTGTTTTTTTGTCATGTGTAGGCTTTGAGGTCTTTGTTTTTTTTGCCATGTGGAGGATTTTAGGTGTTGTTTGATTGACCCTTATTTTCATTATAATTATCCCAATTAGAGTTAAGGAAAAACCTAATTATACACGATCAGATCTTTTAGCAAGATTAGTACTCTCCACAATCAGAATTTTTTAATGATACAGTCCTAATTGTACTACACTTTTAGCAAGATGAGTTATTCATTTTGTACGGTTTTTTTTAGCAAGATTAGTACTCTCCACAATCAGATTTTTTTTTTAATCATACAGTCCTAATTATACTACACTTTTAGCAAGATGAGTTACTCATTCATTTTGTTCCGATTTTTTAAAGAAAAATTTTCATAATTATCCCAATCAAAGTATGGGTAAAAACCAACTCATTGATTTTGTTCCGGTTTTTTAACAAATAAATTTAATTGGTAATTGTTAAACTCTTATCTCTAAATATTTATAAATATAGGTACAAGTTTTGTTTTTGATACTGTTTCCTCTCCATTTATTCTTCTCTGTTTTCCTACTTTTTTTAGCTTGTAGTACGTACTAATCTTATTTTTTTTTTTTTTGTTCTCTATACAATACTATTTTGGTTTTTAAGTTCCTGTATCTAATACAGTTTCTTTAAAGAAACAAAAAAGTATAATCACACAGAGAAATTTGGATGTTAGTACATTGATGTACGGATACAGTTTCTGTGTTTTACAGTTTATTTATAATTCTTTTTTGTTTTTTAAGTTTCTGCTCATACAGTTTCTTTTCAGAAACAAAGAAATGAAAACACACTGAGAAATCCGAATGTCAGTACAATGAAATCCGAATACAGCTCCTGTATTTTACAGTTTCTTTACAATTCTATTTTGTCTATTTTGTTTTACAATTTTGTGTGTCTCTTATGGTTTCTTTTGAGAAACAAAAAATTGAAAACACACAGAGAAAATCCAGATGTCAGTATAATGAAATTCGGATACAGTTTCTGTGTTTTACAGTTTCTTTTCAGTTTCTTTTCTATTCTACTTTGATTTTTAAGTATTTATGTTTGTGAAAATTTAAATTTAAATTTTTTATTTTCTATTTGTATTGTATTTGTTTTTCCCCCCTCATTTCTATTCTATTATTTTTCCCTTCCATTGCATTTGTTTTTTTTACCAGTATTTTATATTATTTACCATTTTTGGGCATTATGTTGGTTTTTTTTAATTTCCTTGAATTTAATATTTTTTCCTATTTTCTTTTACATTGCATTAGTTTTTAAAAATTATCCTGTATTCTATATTTTTTTCATTTTTTTGGCATTGTGTTAATTTCTTTCAATTTCCTTGAATTAAATATTATTTTCCTGTGTTAGTTTTTTGTTTTTCTGTTTCCTTTTTTTTCTTTCTTTTAGTATGTATTTTAGTAAGTATTAATATTTTTAAGAATTTTCTATTTGTATTGTATTTGTTTTTCCCCCCTCATTTCTATTCTATTATTTTTCCCTTCCGTTGCATTTGTTTTTTTACCAGTATTTTATATTATTTTCCATTTTTGGGCATTATGTTGGTTTTTTTAATTTCCTTGAATTTAATATTTTTTTCTATTTTCTTTTACATTGCATTAGTTTTTAAAAATTATCCTGTATTCTATATTGTTTTTCATTTTTTGGCATTGTGTTAATTTCTTTCAATTTCCTTGAATTAAATATTATTTTCCTGTGTTAGTTTTTTGTTTTTCAGTTTTCTTTTTTTTCTTTCTTTTAGTATGTATTTTAGTAAGTATTAATATTTTTAAGAATTTATATAAAATAAAATACTTTTTTTTTTGTGTTTCACTTTAATTGTATATTTAAATTTGTATAATATATTATTTTTTTAGGAGAATGAATATTCATACATTGGATGAATTGACCCCTGACAAGGATTCATGGATAATTCAAGTTAGGGTTTCAAGGATGTGGGAGTCTTTGAATACCAAATTATAAAATCTTCTTATCAGTTTAGATTTGGTTCTAATTGATTCAAAGGTATGCTTATTTGTTTTTATTTTTTCCAATATTATTTAATTTTCACGAAATTTTTATTAAAAAAATGATGGCAATAATAATTTCCATTGGATTTTTTTATTTTATTTTATTTTTATTATATTTCCTTTACATTGTATTAGTTTTTTTAAATTTTCCAGTATTATTTACATTTTTATATTTTTTGTTTATATTTTATTTGTTTTTTTCCTCATTTATAATATATATTTTTTTCCCTTCCATTACATCTGTTTTTTTAAAGTATTATATATTATTTTTCAATTTTTTGGTATTATGTTGGTTTTTTTAATTTTCCTGAATTTGTTTTTTTGCTTTTTCTTTTACATCGCATTAGTTTAATTTTTGTTAATTTTCTTGAATTAAATATTATTTTCCTGTTTGTTATACATTGTGTTAGTTTTTTCCCAGAATATTATGTTATATTTCTATTCTTTGGCATTTTTCTAAAAAATTTTGTTGAATATTTTCAAAAACAAAATCGTGTTTTGCATTTGTTTTTTTCAGAATAATATAATATTTTTTTTTCATTTTATTGTTTTTGTGTTACAAATTTTCCATAATTATTTATTACTTTCATGCTTTAATTTTTTTGACATTGTGTTTGTTTTTTAAATATTCCAAATTTGTTCATTATTTTCCTACTTTATTTTTTGGCATTGTTTTTTTCAGGTTTATAATATATTTTTTCCTTCTATTGTGATAGTTTTCTAATTTTTCTAGAATATATGAGATTTTATTTGATATTAAAAATTAAATATTAAGTAGTGTAAGTATTAAAATAAAAAATATTACATGCCCCTTCCATTACATTTGTTTATTTCCAGTATTATATATTATTTTCCAACTTTTTGGTATTATGTTGGTTTTTTTAATTTTCCTAAATTTAATTTTTTTGCCTTTTCTTTTACATTACATTAATTTAATTGTTTTCAATTTTCTTGAATTAAATATTATTTTCCTGTTTGTTATACATTGTGTTAGTTTTTTCACAGAATATTATTTTATATTTCTATTCTTTGGCATTGTTTTTTTAATTTTGTTGAATATTTTCAAAAACAAAATCGTGGTAATATTACCTATCGTTGCATTTGTTTTTTTCAGAATAATATAATATTTTCTTTTTTTTCATTTTATTGTTTTTGTGTTACAAATTTACCATAATTATTTATTACTTTCATGCTTTAATTTTTTTGGCATTGTGTTTGTTTTTTAAATATTCTAGATTTATTCATTATTTTCCTACTTTATTTTTTTGGCATTGTGTTTTTTTCAGGTTTATAATATATTTTTTCCTTCCATTGTGATAGTTTTCTAATTTTTCTAGAATATATGAGAATTTATTTGATATTAAAAATTAAATATTAAGTAGTGTAAGTATTAAAATAAAAAATATTACATGTCCCTTCCGTTACATTTGTTTATTTCCAGTATTATATATTATTTTCCAATTTTTTGTATTATGTTGGTTTTTTTAATTTTCCTGAATTTAATTTTTTTCTTTTTCTTTTACATTACATTAGTTTAATTTTTTGCAATTTTCTTGAATTAGATATTATTTTCCTGTTTGTTATACATTGTGTTAGTTTTTTCCCAGAATATTATTTTATATTTCTATTCTTTGGTATTGTTTTTTTAAATTTTGTTGAATATTTTCAAAAACAAAAATATTTCATGCCACTTAAATTTTCACCAATTAAAAAAATTTGAAATTAATTTTTTTGCTTTTATTTTTTTTTGCATTGTTTGTGTTTTTTTAGTTACCTAATTCGTTTACTATTTTCATTTTTTTAAAGGCTATTGTGTTAGTTTTCTTTATTTTTTGGATTATATATAATTTACTTTTTTTTGCATTGTGTTTTTTTAAAAACTAAATCTGATTTATTTATATTAATGGGAAAAAATAGAACAACACAAAAAATATATATATAGAAAGGAAAAGGTTTAATTGTAAGAAATATTTTTATTAAAAAAAAATTAAACTTGAAAAAATTCTAAAAAAAACAAAGAGGAAGGATGATGCATAAAAATAATTAATATATTAGTGGACAAAAAACCCAAAAAAAAAGAGAATCAATAAGAATAAAAAATTTTTAAAAATAAAGTGTTTCTAAAAAATATAATCTATTTATATTAAAAAAACAAAAAAAATATTTTATAACATAAATTAATATAGAAAATTAGTAGCAATAAATTGTTACCCACTAAAAGTGAATACAAAAAATTATTCAGTTGTTGTGTTTGTGGAGAAAAATTTTGGAAATATTGGCTTAAAGAATGAATAATTTCTTTTTTAAGAAACGGGATACAAATTTAAAAAACAATATGTTTTTAAAAAATAGTATACTTATTAAAAATGTTATTGAAAAATATTTAAAATTTATACTAACCAAGTTTTTTCCTAAATAAGTTTTATGTGTATACTTTTTAAAAACTAACCATGTTTTATTTCCTAGATTTCTATTCATTTTTTTTACATAATATTAGCACTTAATATTTTATATTTTATATTTTAGTATTAGATTTTTAAGTTCAAAATTTTAACAAATATACCACTTAATATTTTATACGGCCATTAGCGAGCTTGATTTTAGAATATTAATTAAATTTAAATAATTCTAAATCAGAAAATATTAAATTGACGATACCTGAAAATTGAATAAATTAATACAGGTGTGCAATTGGAAAAAAAGGACCTCACTTAATATTTTATATGGCCATTAGTTTCAATTCTTTTTTTCTTACAGATTGGTTGAGCAGCAAGTTTAATGCGTATACTGTTAAAAAAATTTTAAACCATATAATAATATAAAAAAATTTAAAATTTATTTAAAAAATATATTTTATTAAAAAAATACTAACCAAGCCCGTGGAATCCACGGGTAGTGAACTAGTAAACCTTTATTAGTGTTGTTATAAGTCTGTGCTCTATATTTATGGTGTATCAGGTTCTGTTCTTATAATTTGTAACAGTAATTATTATCTTTATGACTATTGCCTATGTACCTTTCTCCATTTCTTAATAAAATCTTCGATTAGTATAAAAAGAAATTATTCACAAATGATCTAAGTTCAAATGTTTAACACCATAAGTTAGACATTATATATTTATTTTAGATATGACCCAATGAAACAACCTGACCCGAATTTACCGCTAGTCACAGTAAACACGAGGCCATCTTTTTATTACAGGTTTAACAACGTCCAAGTCATACAATAAGGACAAACCCAAGCATAACTTGATATAACAAACCACACACACAACCCGAGCACGGGGGTAATTATTATACAAACAGTCTCACCAACAACCAACAAAAACAAGAAACACACAACAGCAGCAGAAGACTTGAATTAATAACAGCACACCACAATGATAAGATGCAGCGGAGTATGGATCCGGGACTGGCAGAGGGTACGCCGCAGCTTGCCTGGCACGATCCTGTACTAAATCAAATCAATCTACGCGACCGAGTCACGTAGGCGAGGGGTGAGTCCGAAGTGCTCACCGGGTAAAATCCACAAGTAATAATTAATATACA
>JAKUCV010007153.1:0-19030 GCA_028386065.3 Turnera subulata
GAATTCCGAGGCTCGGTTAACGAGGATTCTCCGAAACATCGTATATCCTCGGCGATCGAAACGAAGTTCGGTTACTCCCGATAACTTCGGAAAATTCGGTGCGGTGGAATTCTCAAATTACAACGATAAAATTTTATTTACCGTCGTAAGAGTTAAAACGACTCGGTAAAATCTCAAAAATTTTACCCGGGTCGTTACACTATATATTACCACAAAAATTTAAAATCTAACCAACATGATAATGGAAAATACAATAAAAGTAAGTGAATTTAAGTGGTCTATATTATATTATTCTTTTATCTTTTTTTTTTGTATTTGAACAAAATGACTAAAAATCCTATATCAAGTATTAACTAGAAGGGTAAAATGGTTATTTTATAGATTTGAGGATCCCCGCGGGGCGAGTGCACTGATCCCCATCCCCATCTCCAAATTAATTTTGGGTTGAAAATCTTTCCCATCCCTGTCCCCACGGGTCAATAATCGTCCTCATCCCCATCACCACTGCGGGGATCCTCCATCCCTAAGTACCAGTGGAGTTGCAAGGTGATATTTGAACCTAATATAAAAATATTATTGCTGGTGTCAGTAATAAATTTACCGAATTCATATGGTACGTAGCTTATAATCTAATGATTAAAAGAAAGGAAATTGATTGCAATTGAAACTACCTTCAGCCAAAAAAGTACTAATTGTAACTTTAAACTTTTGCAAATATCTCAACTGCCAAAAATCAATTTCTTTGTTGAGAAGGAATGACGACCAAAGTTGTGCTCAGTATTCATGAAATTAACCTCAAAAGGCTCTTATTTATCTCTCTCAATTCTCATTATCTTTCAGGATTGTTGGACCGTGTAAAGAAATGTTGTTCTCTTCATGATCATATCAGCAAACACGTACAACTCTTTATTATCAGTGATAATTTAATTTTCTTGAGTCTAGAAATTGGGTTTCCGCTTCTTTCAGATATACAGTAGTTCATATTATATAATCTTGTAAATTAATTGAAGTTATAAACTACGAATACCCACAACTTTTGTCCCAACTAAAAGATTCCATCACACCTTTGGTATCCCTTCTATATTAATTTATTACTTAAGGCATGTAGCATACCACGCCCAAAATATGAGAAGAAATATAATCAAATGTCTATAAGACTAAAAATCCGAACAGTTTTATTTTTTTAAAAAAAATAAAAATAGAAACAGGCTTTCAGGTCTCAATTATCATGGCCAAAAAACAATCCACGGGGAAAAAAAGGTTAGTACAAAACTGTTCTCTCCTTCCACCAATAATTTCAGGTCGGGATGGCACGATCCATCTTAGGAGGTAAACTTGATAAGGGATAACCATTAGTGGTTATGTTGAGATTAGGTTTTGTAATATGTCTATACTAGGATTCTTTTATGTATTCTTATCTGGAAGTGTTAATATATACAACAGGACTGTGATAGACATAGTATCCTGAATATTCACGTTCATGGTAGCGGAGCAAGCTATTCTTTAGACTGAGTTTTCTTGTTTCTAGTTTTTCTTTCTCCAATGTCGACTTCTCCTAACTCTGGTTCTTCTCCTAGCTCGTCTTCATGTGTTTATCAGGCTCTCACCTTATCACAAGGGGTTTCGTTGCTATGACCCCCACTCTCGCAAAGTAGTGGTATCCCGGAATGTTGTGTTTAACGAGTCCCTTTTTCCCTTTGCAACGACACCACCAGTTACCACACACACTGAAACACCTTCTTTCCAACCAGAGGCTGTATCCCGTTTACCCACTGCCACAATTACGCCACTAGTTCCGTCTCCCTCTCAATCTTTGGCCCCTATTTCCACGCCACAGGAGTCTTCTTCCTCCACCACGCAAGGTATTTCTCCCTCGTCCTCTTCCCCTTTGTGTTCTCCAACCCGTGTTTCCACCACTTCATCTTCTTCTTCTTCTTCTTCTTCTTCTCCAACCACCACACCAACGCCACCACCTGTTCGACCAAATGTCCCAATACATCGTATGACTACTATAGCCAAGGCAGGGATTGTCAAACTAATACAAAAGCTTACTCTTCTAACCTCTACTTTCCCTTCCGAACCAAAAACTTATGCTCAGGCATCAAAAGACAACGCTTGGTGCGTTGCCATGGATGAGGAAATTCAGGCTTTACACAAAAACCACACTTAGTTTTTAGTTTCTAAACCACCACCTACTGTGAATATCATTGGCTCTAAGTGGGTATACAAACGCAAGTACAGGTCTGACGGGTCTCTGGAGCGGCATAAGGCAAGGCTCGTTGTGCAGGGGTATTTATAGAAGGCGGGTGAAGATTTTGATGAGACTTACAGCCCCGTCATCAAACCGGCTACAATTCGTGTTGTTTTGACAGTTGCTGTTTCAAATGGTTGGTCTTTGCGGCAGTTGGATGTCAAGAATGCGCTCTTGAACGGAAATTTGCAGGAGGATGTGTATATACGGCAACCTCCGGGATATGTTGATCCTGCACGACCAGATTATGTCTGTAAATTACAAAGAGCAGTCTATGGCCTAAAGCAAGCGCCACGCGCTTGGTATCAAAGATTTGCCTAGTTTCTCATATCTCAAGGCTTTTTTACTTGCAAGTCTGATGCGTCTTTTTTTATTTTGCAATCTGTTCATGGAGTTGCTTATCTTCTACTTTATGTCGATGACATAGTATTAACTGCTTTACCATCTCTTTTGGATAGACTACTCTCTTTGTTGAAGTAGGAATTTCTCATGACAGATCTTGGTCCTTTGCATTTTTTTCTTGGATACAGATTACACATTCTCAAGAAGGATTATTTCTGTACCAGAAAAAATACTTGCAGTCTATTTTCCAGAGGGCAGGTTTTGACACCGCAAAGCCTACACCAACGCCAATGCAGCCGAAGTTGCAATTGTCAGTTGATCAAGGTGAGCTCCTTCCTAACGATGATCAAACTTTGTATCGAATAGTTGTTGGAGCACTACAATATCTCACATTCACACGCCCAAACATTTCTTTTGTTGTTAATTTGGTTTGTCAATTCATGCACAAACCAACGACAGTTCATTGGAAAGCAGTGAAAAGAATTCTACGGTATCTTTGGGGCACCCAGGACAGGGGATTTATTCTTCGGCCTGTCAATGTTCGAAATATGGTAAGCAGGGTGTCTTGATACTCGACGATCGACAACATGTTTCAGTGTTTATTTTGGAGGTAATTTGGTTTCTTGGTCTGCCAAGAAACAACATACTGTTTCTCGTAGCAGTGCAGAATCGGAGTACAAGGCATTGGCGAGTACAGTGGCTGATGTTTGTCGGCTGCACTCTACTTACAGAACTCGGATATGCACCAAATCTTCCCATAGTGGTGCATTGTGACAACAAGTCTGCAACTTTCTTAGCAAACAATCCGGTTCAACATCAACGAACGAAGCATTTAGAGGTGGATTTGCATTTTGTGCGGGAAAGAGTTCGTTGGAAGCATATTTTTGTTTCTCATATCAATGCTTCTCAAGAGTTAGCTGATATTTTTACAAAGTCCTTAGGGGTTTCCATGTTTGAGCAATTATGTCACAATTTGAGTTTGGCAATATTTACCACCCTCAAATTGAGGAAGAGTGATAAGGGATAACCATTAGTGATTATGTTGAGATTAGGTTTTGTAATCTGTCTATACTAAGATTCTCTTATGTATTCTTATCTGTAAGTGTTAATATATACACTGTGATAGTCACACTATCCCGAATTTCACGTTCAAAACTAAGATCGAATCGGTGGCCTTCAGAATTTATAAAGGGCACTAAAAAGCTACATATGCCACTAAATTGGCTAAGCAACTAGAAAGAAACATTCAAATGATCACACAGTTTTTTTATTGAGAAGGTTAATTTGCTCTGTTGAGTTTTATAACCATTGGCTTTATGTACCTGATTAAGCTTTACGAAGATAATAATAATTTTTTTTTTGATACCAGAAGACAATAATAATCTGAAAATACTGCTGTAACTTTAAATTGCCATAACGTAGTTTTATCCTTTTTTACCATGAAATAATTTAGCAAAAGAAAAATATCTAGCTAGGTAATCTTATATATGTCGAGACAGCTCTTTTTTTCCAATTGAATTGAATTGAATTTTGTTGGAAAGTAGAGGGACTGGAAGATAGCTAAAAAGTGACCATGGGGGAGAAAGGAAGAAAAAGCTTTGAAACAAGGAAGAATGGCTTTGACGAAGAAGGGAGAAAAGCAAATATTAAATTAAAACAACAAAACAAACATGTAAAAAGACGGGCATCCTGCAAGGGATAAAAGCAGGGCAAAAAGCAAAGTTAAGCTTGCCCATACTCTGTCTGATCTCACATTCCCCCATCAACTTTTCGACTGATGTGAACCATTGTGGGGCTGAACAAAGTCTCTTTTGTTTTAGGGTTTCTTTGGTGGAATGACAGCTTAATCATTCTTAATCTATTTTAACCAGCTACTACGTACCTTTCTTCCCTGCCTCATAAGCAAACAAAAACAGTGAAGAGAGGGCCAGGTGTTGTTTTGCTTCTTTTTTTCTATAGTTTGAGCTTATCAGTGTAAGAGAGGTTTATATATATATATAATTGCGCCTTTACCTCTTAATCAGTTTAGGACAATATTATAGGTGGTGTTCTATTGGCCTTAAGGGGACATCCTTCCTTGTTTTTTTAATTTAGTGGCACATGATGTCTGGTGATGCAAGTTTTGTGACTGCAAGAGCAGCGAGGGATAAAGTAACAATTGGATATATGGTTCCTTCTACATACATTGTGTCCTTGATATTAACCCTAAGCATATATATGAATTCTTTTAAAAGAGTGTCCTAATAAGATCAAAACACAACAAAGAGTTAAAGAGTGGTAGGCTAATATTTAAATAAACAACAAAAAAATACAGAACCTTTAGTTTAGGTAGTCAAAAAGAAAGAAAGCAGGATAGTCTAGCTACTAAAGAAGGATAGGAACAATACAAAATCACTTCTAGCTAGTTTATAAGACATTTGAAAAAGATGTATGTCTGTATGGGCGTATTTGCAGTTCTTTTTGTATATGAATATGTTTGCAGTTATCTAGTATCATCAAATTAATATTGGCCTAGTTTTCTTTTTGTTTGTTTGCCACTAGGGGATATGATTGGATTTAGATAGTGTTGATCAGTCTCTCTGGCATCATGATGATACTTTGAAAGAAAAAAAAAAGATATTGAAAGGGAAACTATATTTATCCCTTAGTAGCTAGGCGTATTACTTTTGTAGGCCTCTCCAATCCCTAGTACTAGTCAGCCAATTCCATTCTAATTGCTGTCGCGCACACGAATGAAATAACTAAGTTATCATCAATGCTACTTGGCATGTCAAAATCGATAAACTTCTTTGTCGGGGAGTTTCTGATCTTCCTGTACAATACTAGTAGACATTGCATTAATTTTTCTTATTTTCATTCAAAACGAATAACCCAATCTTGCAGTTTAATTTGTCCATGTGATCTTTTCTCGCTTCATTTAACTACCTCTTAAAATTAAAGGTCACTTGTTTTGGATCCTTAATTATATAATTCGGGATCTATGTGGAGCACTTCCAAATTTCCAAATTGGCATTCAAAAGTTATATCAAGGTAGTACTTAATTTGCTTGCCCTCTCATAGAGTGGATGTAACTTATTGATTGCCGTACGTCTCACGTAGGATTTTTCAAGTGTTAGTATATACTAGTACAAAGAGAGGAGGCAGCCTTAAACATGTGGGGATAATATAAAGATAGAGATGGGGCGTGGTTGCTATCATTTCTCTTCTGAGACACTTGTTGCAAGCCTTGGGATCGAAGGCAGGGATGTTAATCATAACGTAGAGGAAGTATAATCATCTCCCTGTAATTGCAGAGAGTGCAAAAAAGCATCTACCTATAGCTTATATATGCACACACACACACACACACACAGAGAGAGAGGATAGAAGCTTAATCTATTCTATTTTATGCATACTGAGGAGCTGCAAAAGCAGGATGGAAAGAAAGGAAAATAAATAATTAAAGTCAGAAGAGGCATGGAGATGGGTTATTAATGCTCTCTTTCTTTCTTTTCAAGACTACTTTAGATAGAAACTTGAAAGAGTAAAAGACCGAAACTGGGAAAAAAAGAGTGGGTCTGGAGGGTCTCCAAAAGCAAGAAGGTATGTGGGTGTCACCTGAACTGTTTCTTTGAATAGACTGAGAGATTCCTTGAGCAAGCTATTTGCTAGAGTTAGAATTTTAATTACTCATCTTGGGATTTTCAAGCCTTTAAAAAAAACTGTCATTATGGAGTCTGCAAATTTCCATCACCACCAACATCAGCTTCAAGACCAGTTTGTTGGGTCTTCTTCTTTATCTACCCCAATCCCATCTACCTACGCAGCTGGAAGTGCACATGCTTGGACACAAAACACCACTTTGTGAGTTCAGCCTCCATCTCTCCTCCTCTCTCACTCTCTTTTTCTCTCTGCCTTTTTTCTTCTTTGTTCTCTAAAATGAATGAAGATTAGGTGCACACCCGTACCATACATCATAAATTTACTTTAGGATTTGGAATCTCTTTTTTTCAGCTTCCTTTTAATCTTTTCTTTGTTGATTGGATGTCTGTGAACGACAGGACTCATGTCTCTAGAAGTGAAAGCCTGCATTAGGTTTTTGCTCTAATTACGCAACATTCTTCAGAATCATGTTTGCCATAATTTTTCGTACAGAGAGCTAGAATTTGTTCATCCTTCAACAATTATTTGTGGTATTTTTTCACATTCAGAGAGTATGCATCCTTCAACAATGATTTGTTTCTTATTGTATGATCTTTATACTATTAGGGCTTGTTCATTTGCTTGGCAAATCCACTCTAGCAAAAGCTTTTAACTAACTAGAAAAACATGCACTCATATTTTCCCATTCCTGCTCTTCGATCCTGCACAGGGAATACTGTGAACTTCGATCCAAAAATTAACAAAGCTATCTCAAATCGCAGGTACAAAAATGATGCTCTAAACCCTCATCTCAATAGTTCCATGGTCCATGATTTGGGACCAGTTCACTGGACCAGCAATGTACATGTGGGGAGCTTTAGCAGCCTAGGCCTGCAGTCTGCTCATGATCAACAACTCTCAAAGATCAAAGAAGAGGCGTCTGATTCTTTTCCCAGATTCACAGAGATGTTAAACGGTCCATCTTGTATTGATCAAGATTCATATCTATCTTCCTCAAGCTACATTGGAAACGAGCACAAAGATATGTGTAATCTTAGTGAGAAGCTCATGCTTAAGACCATCTCTTCCGGCTTTCCCATGACACCTGGGCATCGGTTTTCGCCTGCAGAAATTTACTCTACCGCAAATACCTGCTCCAGCTTTGGAACTACAATACCTAGTAGAGGGAGCTTTAGCCAAATATATCCCAGCACAAATATCTCAAACTTGAACCAATCTTTGTCGTCGCTACAGTCAAGCTCCTTGGACATGAATTTGCAGGCCTTAGATCTCTTAACTTCTTCCAGATTTAGTGGAAGTAATGCCCAAACTTCTCTTCCTAATTTTGGTTTTGGTCATATTCAGCAGTCAAGTAACAATAGACCATCATGTAGCCCTAGCAAGGTGAGCTTTCTTCTTCCTTCTTTTTCTTCCTGAAGTAGCAGTGGCTGATGTATAGTTTGTCCATGAAAGGGTAGCTGTGAAGCATAAGAATGTGTGTACAGTCAGTAGTTTTATACAGTATAGAATCATATGAAATTTAGCATAATTTGAGGATTGTCAATGAAAGTTTTACACAATGCGAGCGATGAAAGCATTGTTCGTTGAAACTTATTCTAGAAAACTGAACAAATTAGAAGTGGGTATAACTCAACATCTGTTTCTTCCAGATGCGCTAGTGTCAAAATGGAAAAGTAGAAACCCTTTATTCTGAATTTTTCTTTATCAAGTTATGGCACCAAAAGAATAGTATCCTCTTTTTGCTATATTAGTGGTACTTCCAGCTTTAAACATGGTATATAAATTTCTTTATCAGGAGAATCAGTCTTTTTCTTATTTCTTTAATCAGGAGAATCATGTTTTTTTTTTTTCCATATTTTTTTGAGGATGATCTTTAAATGATCAGTCAGCTGACTTTTACTGATACTTTGCTTTTCAAAGGTAACCTGCCCCAATGAATTAACAGAGACTAAGAGGCCCAACAGCTTAGTGGAGCCAAAGGCAACACAAGCAGCTGCATCCTCCAAGAAATCACGGTTGGAGTCATCACGCGCCTCCTGTCCTCCTTTTAAGGTGCAAAAAGGAGTAAATGTAACACTTAGATGTGTTAAATCATATTCGTATTAGGTCAATTTTTTCAAGAAAAAAATCTTATTCGAGTGCCTTTTTAATTTCTTCCTTATTTTTTTAGTATAGTCAAATTAATTACTGGCTTATAAATGGCTTTTCTCTATCTTAACAGGTTAGGAAAGAAAAATTAGGCGATAGAATTGCAGCTTTGCAGCAGTTGGTAGCACCCTTTGGCAAGGTAATTATTCCTTGTCTGCTTCTTATAAAATCTTTGCCATAATCATCTTCCCACCATTCTCCTTAACTGATCAATCCTGAAAGTTATAATCAGCCTTCACAACATCTTGAACATGCCGCTAAGTTAAGTGGTGATATTTTTATGAGCAAATTTGTGTCTCTTTCGGATGCATGAAGTAACGTGTCATTTTGCATGTGTTGTTGGAGAATATTTGCAGACAGACACGGCATCAGTACTAATGGAGGCTATTGGTTACATCAAATTCCTTCAAAACCAAGTCGAGGTATATCACTTTCTCACCATTTCTTCTTAATTACCAGTATGCAAGCGTTTTTTCGTACTACTATTCAACATCCCAACACACTTAGCTCCTCTATTATGCATAAAAATCTCTATATTAATTCATGGATATATAAAAAGAAAGACCCGAGCGCTCGGTCAAACTATAGGGAGTCAACTAGATAAGCAACCCGCGCATGCTTCTTGTTGGAAAACAGCGAGTAAAAATGAGCGGCTACGTCTACCAAAAAAAATGAGCGGCTACATGGGCCAATCGGCTGCTGGCTAGGGTTTTAAAGGTTATATAATTTTGGGTGAATTCTTTAGTTCATAAACATAGACTGGTGAGCTAGAGGGGATGAGCATATTCTATATATATTCCTAATTTTCTAATAATACATGTAAGCAAACGTGGGCCCTAACATTCCACAAGTTAATATTACTGCCAGTGCCTGCATATAAGCTGATTATTTGCCTGTGTGAATTCATATGCTTATCAATCACTCTTCCTTTCTGCAGACACTTAGCGTTCCCTATATGAAATCAGCGCGCAACAAGAACAGTAGAACCGTGCAACCGGTACGCCAGTGATTCTCTAACACCTTCATGCATGTGTGCTTCTTGTTCTTAATCTGATTAATGCAGCAGTACTATACTTAAGCAAATAACTAATCAAATTATATATACCTTTTCATTCAAACTTTCGTACAGATCACAATCATAGAATATAGACGAGGGAAACTTTTGCTTGGTTTTGAAGCATAGACATATCTGTTAGCATCAAAAAAAAAAAAAGCATAGACATATCTGGTTTTTGCACGGGGCAGTACTCTGAGTTCTTATTAAACAATATCTATCAACTTTAATTAGCAGCTGAATTCTAGTTATTATACAATTTTTTAAAATTTTGAATAGTGGGATTCCATCTTGCTTACTTATATATACATAATGGTCGATTAGCATCAAAAAAAAAACATAATGGTTTATCAAATTGTTATAACAGTAACACCACATAAGTTATATATGAAAATTTAAAGAAGTTGACTATTCGCAAGTTCCATGGGAAACGTCTGTCTGATTATCACCAGCTATTTGGCATGAGTTAGCGTTACCGAAAAATTGACATATAACTAACAGTTGTTAGTGCATGCCAATACTTCCTGCAGGGATCGAGTGCAGAGGATGGAAATGAAGAGACGAAAAGAGACCTACGAAGCCGTGGGCTATGTCTTGTGCCATTGTCTTCCATGTCCTACGTTACTAGTGATGGCGCTGGAGGAGGCATCTGGCCACCACCTAATTTTGGCGGAGGAACATAGATTATTATACACTTACCTTCAAATTAATTGGGTGGGATGAAACTAATTTCCTTCTTTCTTTTTTTATGAACATGTTACTTATATTATCAACAGCCAAAAAAAAAAAAAGAACATGTTGCACGGGCATCAATTCCGCTCCCGTAGTGGAGCAAATTTGGTCACCCTGGGAAGAGAAGAAAACTTGGGTCGGACCAAATTTGATCCATTAACGAATAAATCCAATGATGCCATTATTGATTCGCAATATGTAATTTAAAGATTCGTTCTGCTACCTCATACTAACATGCAGTTTTTGAGTTCCAGCATTGGTGTGAATTTTGTCTACTTGAACAAATTTTTAGAATATGATGACCTTACAAACACTAAGATCAGATTTGATCCATTTCTTTTTAACACTATCGATTCGATACATGCATGCAAAACCCAAGGAACTCATCCGAAAACATATAAAGCTATACAAATGACTAATAGCTATACAACAGCTTGAAACCGTATACACCAAAAATCACATAGTTTTTTCAGCTCTGGAGAAAGAAGCCGGGGCTTAAGTTCATGAAGCCCACAAAATCTTAATTTGAGGTCTGCACATATACATCAGCAATTATTGCAGTTGGAGGACGGCTGCAGTGAGTGAAGTACCTACTATTCCTCTCTTTCCAGATTTGGTAGATAGAGGTACCAGTTATTGGGAAAACTACAAAAGATTTGCGAAAATAAAAAAGACACAAAGAATTTAACGTGGTTCGGCCTTAATCTTGTCTACGTCCACGATCTTCAAAACTTCCACTAATATAAAAATATTAGTCTTACAAAGACAGATTTCAATCCAAAATAGTATCCCACAAAAGTGTTTTCCAAAATACCCTCAAGATATTTTTCTCACTATTTTGTTATTTCCTAATTTAAGAGGGACTATTTTGTCACTTTTTAAATTTAGAAAGACTAATTTGTCACTTCTTAAATTCAAGAAGATTGATTTTTCCTCTCTTCCTCTTTCTTTCTCTCTCCCTCTCTCTCTCCTTCACTCTCTATTTTTCTCTGCGCCTCACACCCCCTTCTCTTGGTGTGTTGTGTTGCTTTTTTTCTGGGTTGCAAGCTCCTGCCTTTATATAGGCAGTGAAGGTGTAACTTTTTCTTCATTTTTCTTCTTCAGCTGCAACAACCATGCCTAACTTCTTCTTTTTCTTTTTTCTTTGTAAAAAATCGGTGCCTAACCGGTGCCTAACTTCTTTGACCAAAAATTCAGCCCACACATACTTAACAATCTCCACCTTGGGCTGAATTTTACTTAGTATTCTTCATACTTTTGTCTTCTTGACTAATATCTACTTCAGTGTTTTACATGTTGGTGTATGGCTACCGTCACTGCTACACGTCATCATTGCAAAACCAACCTTCCTCTTGTTGAATGCCACAATGTTCTGTTGTCTGCCTGACACCGCATAAGTCTCAACCTCTGTATTATTTTTTATTGCCCTTCCAATTAACCTATAAAGGCTCTTCTCCATCAATTCCCCCTTCATAATTACCAAGGTGCCTTTTGTAACTTTCAAAACTCCACCTCGAGAAGAAAAGCCACATCCTCTCGAATCAAGTCTACCAAGGAAAATTAAATTTCTTCCAAGCTCCGGCACGTGCCTCACATCACCAAATGTCTTCACAAAACCATCATGCATCTTTATCTTCACACTACTAATACCATGAATTTTAAATTCATGGTTATCTGTCAGAACTATTGATTCTTCTTCACTACAGGGCTTGTAGGTAGATTTTATTGTGAGGTTCTTTTGTGGATAGATTTTATTGTGATGGCAGTTTCAGGCACAAAGTTTGAGGTGGAGCAGTTTGATGGCAAGAAGGATTTTAGTCTCTGGCAAAGCAACATTAAAGATCTATTGGTGCAGCAGGGGCTGATGAAGATGCTCTTTGGAAAGGAGAAGAAGCCAAAGGACATGAAGGATGAAGATTGGGAGGAGCTCGAGCAGCGAGCTGTCAGTACCATCAGATTGACTCTTGCGCCAGATGTGAAGTACAGTGTCATGGACGAGACAAGTCCGGTGGAGTTGATGAAGAAATTAGAAGATATCTACATGTCGAAGTCACCTACAAACCGGTTGTTCATGAAGAAGGAGTTGTACCAGTTAAAGATGCAACAAGGTACACATGTAGTAGATCACATCAATCGATTTAATAAATTGATTAAGGAGTTGGCTAGCATTGATGTGACCTATGAAGAAGAGGATAAGGCCCTGATGTTGTTGATGTCTCTTCCACATTCATATGATAATTTGAGGAATTCATTGTGTGTTGGGAAGCAGACTCTTTCAGTTGCAGATGTGACAGCAGTGCTAATGGAGAATTTTAAGTTGAACCAGTCTAGTAGTGGTATAGATGAAGATATCGTTGTGGCAAAAGTTAAGGGCTGAATTCCTCCCCATCAAGTACTTAGGCTTCCCTCTCGGAGCTAATTTGAAAAGAGAAAAGGCATGGGACCCTGTCGTAGAGAAATTTCGGACCAAACTCAAGTCCTGGAAAGGCAAGTATCTCTCCCTTGGGGGTCGAGTCACTCTCATCAAGTCAGTACTCTTTGGTTTACCTTTATATTTTATATCTTTGTTTCAAATGCCTATTATGGTGGGAAAAAAACTGACTTCTATAATGAGAAACTTCTTTTGGAAGGGGCTGGATGAGTCTAGATGCCTTGTGGCTTGGAAAAAGATCTCAGTTCCTCACGAGTATGGTAGAATGGGCATCATCGACCTCATCACGATGAACCAATGCCTATTGTTCAAATGGCTGTGGAATTATGTTCAGCCCGAAGAGAAAGAGTGGAAGTCCCTCTTGAGGAATAAATGCGAGATTGCACACTCTACCCTTAACCCTCATTTTGATATGGGAAAAGCATCTATCATGTGGAGGGATATAGCGCGGTCAGGTGATGAACAGAGTCAATCAAAAGTCGCACTCTTCGCTGGAGCTCGCATTCAGATTGCGCATGGTGACAGAGCTTGCTTTTGGAAAGACAACTGGTCCAGTAATGGGGTGTTTAAAGAGCAATTTCCAAGATTATTTGTTGTGTCTTCTTGCCAAGACTTATCAGTGCATAGGTGCCTGCAAACTGTGAACTCTCAACCGATATGGATGGCCAGTTGGAGACGTCAATTGGGGGATATGGAAGTCTTAGATGCAAATCTAATCTTGGCTGAGACAATGGATACAAGACTGCAATCTAGTGGTGCTGACAGGTGGTTCTGGTCTGCTGACCGTGAAGGATGCTATTCAGTCAAGAAAGGAAGAGATTTCATATATAAAAGTGCTGGCTTGTCTCGCCACAAACCTTATGTGTGGATGTCCCTAATTCCTTTTAAGATCGAGTGTTGGTTATGGCTGGCTATTAACGGGGAAATTCCAACCAAAGAGGCTCTATGTTACTGAGGTATTATCACCCTTGCTAATTCCATTTTCATCTTCTGCAATTCCAACATCGAATCCCGGGACCATCTGTTCCTAAAGTGTTCTGTTACTTGGCAAATCTGGGGAAGAATTTGTAAATGGTGGGGTGTAATGTGGTGTATTCCTGACTCCCTGGAAGATTTTCTGTTGCAATGGACTTCTCTGTCCCCGTTTATTGAGAGTCAAGCTTCTTGGTTCATAATAGGCATGACAACACTATGGACAGTTTGGTTGGAGCGAAATAAGAGAGTATTCAAGAATGAGAGAGTCAATATAGAAAGACTAGTTGATGTCAGTTTGATTCATGTTGTTTCCTAGATAAGGGCCCTGCAAGAGGACTTTCCTTATAGTGCTTCCCTTGTTTTATCAAATGCAGAATGTCTTAAGGGATGGAAAAGTCCTGAGAGAAATTTTTTCGTGCTTAGCAAAGTTGTAATTGCAATCCTGCACATGCCACAACCGTCGGGTGGTAGTTTTCTAAGCGTTTCCATCTAGATACTTCCATACTTATTGTACCATTCTGTAAATGCTGATAATCAATAAAGACCTTTGTTTGCATCAAAAAAAAAAAGAGGATAAGGCCCTGATGTTGTTAATGTCTCTTCCACATTCATATGATAATTTGAGAAATTCATTGTGTGTTGGGAAGCAGACTCTTTCAGTTGCAGATGTGATAGCAGTGCTAATAAAGAATTTTAAGTTGAACCAGTCTAGTAGCGGTATAGATGAAGATATCACTGTGGCAGAAGTTGATCGTGGTAGGGGCCCATCACGGTCTAACCAGTTCAAAAGAAATTCTAGATCTGGTTCAAAAGGAAGAACAGATTATAGTGATAAGGAGTGTTACTACTGTCATAAGAAGGGACATATCCAATTTTATTGAGAACAGATGAAGAAGGATATGAAAGAACTGAAGAAAAATCGCAAGAAGTCCAACGAGACTGCGATTGTTGAAAATGACTCGGATGGTGAATTTTTCTTGGTACAAGAAGGTAAAGGTGAACACACTGAAGATTCGTGGATTTTAGACTCTGCCTGTTCCTTTCATATTTACAGTGTTATCAAACCTGAACCGGCCCGGACGGTCGAACCCGGTTAACTATGGCCCGGCTGGGTCTCCGAGTTTTTGATCCCTTTGTTAATTTCTGGTTGAATCGCGGTTTGGCCAGTATTTACCCGGGAAAACCGCCACCCGGAGGCCAGACCAGTACAACCTCCGGTCTGGGTTTAATAACATTGCATATTTGTACAAATAAGGAATGGTTTAGTAGCTACAAGCCCTGCTGTGAAGGAGAATCAGTAGTTCTGACAGATAACCATGAATTTAAAATTCATGGTATTGGTAGTGTGAAGATAAAGATGCATGATGGTTTTGTGAAGACATTTGGTGATGTGAGGCACGTGCCGGAGCATGGAAGAAATTTAATTTCCCTTGGTAGACTTGATTCGAGAGGATGTGGCTTTTCTTCTTGAGGTGGAGTTTTGAAAGTTACAAAAAGCACCTTGGTAATTATGAAGGGGGAATTGATGGAGAAGAACCTTTATAGGTTAATTGGAAGGGTAGTGAAAAATAATACAGAGGTTGAGACTTATGCAGTGTCAGGCAGACAACAGAACATTATTGCATTCAATAAGAGGAAGGTTGGTTTTGTAATGATGACGTGTAGCAGTGAAGGTAGCCATACACCAGCATGTAAAACACTGAAGTAGATATGCGTCAAGAAGACAAAAGTATAAAGAATACTAAGTAAAATTCAGCCCACGGTGGAGATTGTTAGGTATGTGTGGGCTAAATTTTTGGTCAAAGAAGTTAGGCACCGGTTAGGCACAAAGAAAAAAGAAAAAGAAGAAGTTAGGCATGGTTGTTGCAGCTGAAGACGAAAAATGAAGAAAAAGTTGCACGTTCACTGCCTATATAAAGGTAGGAGCTTGCAACCCAGAAAAAAAAAGCAACACAATACACTAAGAGAAGGGGTGTGAGGCGCACAGAACAATAGAGAGTGAAGGAGAGAAAAATTAGTCCTCTTAAATTTAAGAAGTGACAAATTAGTCCTTCTAAATTTAGAAAGTGACAAAATAGTCCCTCTTAAATTAAGAAGTAACAAAATAGTGAAAAAAATACCTTGAGGGTATTTTGGGAAACACTTTTGTGGGATATTATTTTGGATTGAAATCTCTCTTTGTAAGACTAATATTTTTAAATTCTTTGTGTCTCTTTTATTTTCGCGAATATTTTGTAGTTTTCCCAACAACTAGGATGAATTTTACTTAGTATTCTTCATACTTTTGTCTTCTTGACCCATATTTGCTTCAGTGTTTTGCATGCTTGTGTATGGCTACATTCACTGCTACATGTCATCATTACAAAACCAACCTTCCTCTTGTTGAATGCAACAATGTTTTGTTGTCTGCCTGAGACAGCATAAGTCTCAACCTCTGTATTATTTTTCATTGCCCTTCCAATTAACCTATAAAGGTTCTTCTCCATCAATTCCCCCTTCATAATTACCAAGGTGCCTTTTGTAACTTTCAAAACTCCACCTCGAGAAGAAAAGCCACATCCTCTCGAATCAAGTCTACCAAGGGAAATTAAATTTCTTCCAAGCTCCGACACGTGCCTCACATCACCAAATGTCTTCACAAAACCATCTTGCATCTTTATCTTCACACTACCAATACCATGAATTTTAAATTCATGGTTATCTGCCAGAACTACTGATTCTCCTACACTGTAGGGCTTGTAGCTACTAAACCATTCCTTACTTGCACAAATATGAAAGGAACAGGCAGAGTCTAAAATCCACGAATCTTCAGTGTGTTCACCTTTACCTTCTTGTACCAAGAAAAATTCACCATCCGAGTCATTTTCAACAATCGCAGTCTCATCGGACTTCTTGCGATTTTTCTTCAGTTCTTCCATATCCTTCTTCATCTGTTCACAATAAAATTGGATATGTCCCTTCTTATGACAATAGTAGTACTCTTTATCACTATAATCTTTTCTTCTTTTTGAACCAAATCTAGAATTTGTTTTGAACTGGTTAGACCTTGATGGGCCCCTACCACGGTTAACTTTTGCCACAGCGATATCTTCATCTATATCGCTACTAGATTGGTTCAATTTAAAATTCTCCATTAGCACTGCTGTCACTTCTGCAACTGAAAGAGTCTGCTTCCTAACACACAATCAATTCCTCAAATTATCATATGAATGTGGAAGAGACATCAACAACATCAGGGCCTTATCCTCTTCTTCATAGGTCACATCAATGCTAGCCAACTCCTTAATCAATTTATTAAATCAATTGATGTGATCTACTACATGTGTACCTTGTTGCATTTTTAACTGGTACAACTCCTTCTTTATTAACAACCGGTTTGTAGGTGACTTCGACATGTAGATATCTTCTAATTTCTTCATCAGCTCCACCGGACTTGTCTCGTCCATGACACTGTACTTCACATCTGGCGCAAGAGTCAATCTGATGGTACTGACAGCTCGCTGCTCGAGCTCCTCCCAATCTTCATCCTTCATGTCCTTTGGCTTCTTCTCCTTGCCAAAGAGTGTTTTCATCAACCCCTGCTGCACCAACAGATCTTTGATGTTGCTTTGCCAGAGACTGAAATCCTTCTTGCCATCAAACTGCTCCACCTCAAATTTTGTGCCTAAAACTGCCATCACGAACCTTTATCGAACCCGCGCTCTGCTACCAGTTGTTGGGGAAAACTGCAAAAGATTCACGAAAAATAAAGGAGACACAAAGAATTTAACGTGGTTCGGCCTTAATCTTGCCTACGTCCACGGACTACAAATCTTCCACTAATATATAATATTAGTACAAAAGAACCTCACAATAAAATCTATCCACAAAAGTGTTTCCTTATCACTTCCTAATTTTAGAAGGAGACTAAGAAAAATATTGGGTATATTTTTCTTCCTATTCTCCTCTTTCTTCTTCTCTTCTCTTTCTTTCTCTTCTCTTCTTTTATTTCTACATGTGTTGAGGGATAATCTTACACTACATGCTCAAGCCTTTATATAGGCAAGAGTTTGTTCAATTTGTCAACAAAAGAAGCTGCTTAACTTTGAAAATTTGCTTGCCAACTTGTCAAAAAAAAAACGGTGCCTAATCTTTGAATTGACCAAAAAATTTAGCCCACACATACCTAACAGATAGAGGCACACCAAGCAAGACGTAAAATCCATGCTTTTAGTGATCTCTTTTGCAAGAAGCATTTAGCCCACACAAACTCTGTCCGCTAGGAGCAAACTGATCTAGATATATTACATAGAAGTAGAAGGTGAGACCATATCTCAGCTGCATAAGGCCATTCGAAAAAAAGATGATCTCTGGATTCCACAGAACAAGAACATAGTAGACATGAAGTGTCTGAAATCACCCCCCAATGATGAAGCCTATCTCGAGTGGTTAGCCTGTTTAAAATAGCCAACCAAGAGATAAAACTATGTTTTGGAATAAAACCAGCAGACCACAAGAGTTTGAACCAATCTACTCAAGGTCTTTTAATTCTATTGAAGTTCCAGGCACTCTTCACAGTATAACGACTCCTTTCTTTCTAATTAATTCTCATCTTCATATACAAAAATTACTTCTCATCTTCATATATAAAAATTTACTTCGCCTCCTTTCTTTGTAATTATAAATTAATCTTGTTTATTATCAAAGAATTTGAAAGAAATGCATAGCTTGTTTTTTTAGGGAACAAGTGGATTTTTGGTCCCTATATTTCCCTCCATTTTGAAATGTCAGCCCTGTACCGATTTTTTATGGATTTTGGTCCTCGTACTACCGCAAAAATATGGTTTTTGGTATTTCCGGCCACCGGACGGCCCTCGGTGACACGTGTCACCATATTATTCGGCCACATCATTATGTGGGATGTGGAGGCCCGTATCCCAATTTAATAAAATAAAATATTTAAATGAAAGAGAATAATCAAAATACTCTTGAAACCCGGGATATGAATACCGATGCCTCAGCATACAAACATTTTCCATAAAAATTTATTAACAACGAGATGTCATAAAAATAAATGAGATCAACCGGCTTATCCAGTCGTAAGCCACTACGGCATCACGCCGAAATAATATCACAAAATAAAACTCCGGAAAACCGCCGATATAAATGTAAAACATTTATGACATCTCGAATTATTACTCATGCAGCGGAAGATGGAAGTAATAAATAAAAATCAAAGTAGAAAATAACATGCATATGGCCCTATGGATCCCACCGAGAGATGATGCACAACTACCTGCTGAAGTGTCTGTGTCTGAACTCCGAGTCGAAGGTATAAGTGAGACTGCACGCTAACTAAAGTCTGAAAAACAACGGTGGCGATTATGTGAGTCGCCTACTCAGTGATCATTAAAAGTCTAAATATACATGAAAGTGAAGTCATGCTCGTAGGGTGAGTAGCTCACGAGCACAAGTA
>JAKUCV010007153.1:20129-43965 GCA_028386065.3 Turnera subulata
TGGTATGCTCTAATCGAGTATCTCCCGACCCTAACCATCCAATTATAAGATTTCCGGGTCTAAGTCCAAAAGGATATTTTCTTCTTCCGTAACTCCAACGATTAGGGATCTAAGGTTCATCGGTCTAAGTTCATTAACGAGTTCTCGGGCCTTAAGCCCGCTAAATCCTAAATCACAAATTCTGGGCTGTGGGCCCACTTTCTTAAGTCCATATTTACCGATTATGAATTTGGGCTTCGAGCCCGTTCTTAATGTCCGTGAATTTAATTATCCGTGATTAGGTCATAAGTCCGTAACTTTAAGTCCATTTAAAACCTTCTAGCTTCAAATTGAGATTAATGGGCCTGGGCTCGGTTTTTCCTAAAACCGTCCTAAAGCCATCCCGAGCCCAAGGTTAATCGGCCTAAATCCTATTCGTGTCGGTAAGTTCTCCCGGCCACACACTCTAACTCTCCGCTCTCGGTAAACCGCAATTCACTAAATTTAAAAAATATAAATGTATTTCGGTAAATAAATTCCAAAGTTTAAATACATGGTATAACCGAGACAAAACAAGAATAATACCGTCTAACACTCGTAAAAACGAGAAATATAGTCCGCTGGGAAGAACCCGAGTCTTTGCCGAAAAATTCCCGAGCCCTCGCCGGAACAGTACGCGCTCGCCGGATTCCGGTCACCTCGCCGGAATTTCGCCGGAGCCCAAGAATGTACCAACAACCAACTGCCAGCAACAAAACATCTAACCCGTTTTCACCTCACAGAAACCAATTACTCCACACAATACCCCTTAAATCATAAAACGAAATAACCAAAGAGAATCACAGAATGAAATTTACCCGGAATTTGAGTGCCCGGTGTCCAACACACCCAGAATCCGAGCCTGCAACCTCTCTGCCCGGAAAGAACTCACCACAAACGTTTCTACCGGGCCACTGCCGTGTTCCAGGGCCGTGAATGGTAGTAACCCGGACCTGCACACACAGCCACCCGCGAACACGACCGGCACATACCCTCGGTTAACACCCCACCCGACTACAGCCACACCAGACACATCATCGTCCACCCCCACACACACAGAGCCACCGCCGGAAGCAACACACAGAGCCGCACGCCCGCACCGAAACAAGTCAATTCCAAAATCAACAATTTAAGAGGAAACAAAGGAGGAGAAGGACCGAAGAGAAAAGAACTGGCGGCTTACCTCGTCGGCGTTGCAGCCGCACGCGAGTCAAGCCCAACCCTCGCTCTCGGTCCTCTTGATTTGGTCGCGGCCGAATCGACCTTGGATCCACGCCGTTCAACTTGTGGTGCCGGCGGTTCGAAAGAAGGAGGAGAGAAGAGTAATAGGTGATGGCGGCGGTGGCTCTGTGTCCCAGCGACGGTGACACGGGAGGAAGAAGGGAGAAGGTATGGTGGTGGCGACGGGGTTTGCGAAAGGAAAGAGAGGAGATGGGATGGGTTGCAGGAACGGATTGGAGGGGAGAAGAAAAGGAAAAAAATGAGGGAAGGAAGAGGAGATTGTTGGGGGACAATGCCGTTGACGGCATGATTGGAGGCTGAATATGGGGAACAAAACCGTTGGGGTGACGGCTGGGTGGAGGAGCAACGGCCAGAAAGAAAAGAAAGAAGGAGAAGGAGAAAAAAGAAAGAAAGGAAGGAAGAAAAAGGGGTGCGCCGAGGCTGAGCTTGACCTAGCCAGCCAGACGACGTGTCGTCTGGTTTGGCTTGGTCAACTCGCCAGGTTGACCTCTTTTTTTTTTTTTTCAAACCTAAAACGACGTAGTTTAAACCGAAACTACGTTAAACGCCATGTTTCATCCTGAAACTCGTTTTATGTCCGACAAAGCTCAAAAGCGACATATTACCGCTTAAAATTAATAAACCCAAAGGAAAAAAAATTAATTTTATTTCCATTACTGAAATCCGGAATTTTCTTTATAAATCCAAAAACGAAAACCGGGGCGTTACATGGGACCCACCGCCCCGGGTCATCTTTCCAGTTGATTCGGGTGAAGCCAAGGTCGACCCGGTTGGTGGGTCCCACATGATGATGTGGGCGAATAATATGGTGACACGTGTCACCGAGGGCCGTCCGGTGGCCGGAAGTACCAAAAACCATATTTTTGCGGTTGTACAAGGACCAAAATCCATAAAAAATCGGTACAGGGCTGACATTTCAAAATCGAGGAGAATACAGGGACCAAAAATCCACTTGTTCCTTTTTTTCTTTTAGTATCCAGAAATGACCGCGAGAGGTGTATTGTCGTAGACAAGATTTTGAGGAATCTGTTCTGCATGAGTGCATGTCTGTTTAGTGGGGCAGTTCAGTTCAAAACAAAACAAACGGATGAATGTTTCGTGGGCCACATTGGACAAAGGCCTGTAGAAAGCACGAACTACCTTCCTTCGTACCATTTGAAAATTGTTGGGCTTAGGCCTTTTTGCGTGCTTCACATCTAACTCCAATACAAAAATATACAAACCTAACCAATCGAAAAATATATAGATATAGAACCTAACGTTCAATCCATAACAATGCCCGCATTTAGCACATTATTGACGGTAAATAATACACTGGAAAAGGCAAATTTTCCTCCACCTCCAGAAAAATCTAAAAGAAAATCTTTGTGGATAAATTATGTAAGGATTGCTTATGAAAAGATTTCTTTTTTCGAAACTAATGAAAAGACCTTGGTTAATTAGATGGAGCCTAGATATTGTATCCTCTTGTATAGTTGTATGCAGCAGTCTGGAGCATCACCCATCTGAATTTGTACCTTGTTTGCATTTGGTTACTTCCTTTTTTTCTCTTTTTTTATTCAATAGTTACTTCTTTCTTTAACTAATTGGTCTCTCTATTTGCTTAGTTTCTACTATTTGGCAGTACTCCTGCTAAGTTGACGATGGACTAACAATTAACCTTTGATTTGTTTTTGTTATTTTTAAAAGAACAAACCATGATGAATGAGTTCTCGACTCTTCCCGGCAGTTTATCTCTACGAGGCTAAAATCAACATAAACTAATCATGTGAAAGCAACGTGCCAGCTAATTTGTCCATAGTAGCAATTTATTGTTATGGGTATGGGGACTTATGAACAAAGTGTACTCGTTTTCAAAAAAAAAAAAAAAGAAGAAGAAAAGCTAAGTGTACTTTACTTGTGCTACTTTATTTTTTTAATAAAAGGGACTAATTGATTCCTAATAAGCACACATTCTCTTGAATTCTAGTGCCAAATTGCCCATAACGGCAAAACATAGATCAGAAACATTAATGAGGAACTCGTGAAACTTCTACTCATTTGGTTAATCGGGTCGGGTCGAATTTATGTATGTACCCGGTATTTGGTTGAATATGCTTGATATTTGGGGGAAAAAATCAAAATTGTGATATTTTTGGAAGGGGGAAGCCTTATCCAGATCGGCCTCGTACAGTCACAGTACACGTGTCAGTAATACTGGCGACTAGATATTTTCGTCCGCCTACAATGCTATACTACTACTACTACTGGCTGGTGGTAACCAAGGATGACATTGTCAACCTGTAAAATTGGCCTATTTTGTTATCCGTTCCAGCAAAAGGTCATTTACGCCCTTACACATGCTAATATATTACCGCAAGCACAAAATGCTAAACAATATACTATTGGTCTAGTATTCTTTTAGTATCTTTAAATAAATTTCTTATTACGTGGTTAACACCTCTTGTTTTTCAGTTATCCTTTAGGCCGCACACCTAATTATGGTCCGCGAATCTCCTAATCTTATATGTACTAGAACTCGAAAACCAACCTTGCTACATATAACATGCATACAAATAATTATGACCGGGATAATGTAACGAAAATAAGTAAATGAATTTTAGCCAAAAAATATGTAAAATAAATTTCTTTTTTCTTTCCCCAAATGGGGAAATCGGTTTTTAACATTTAAGGAAAGTTTCTATTCCGCAACCATTACACAGTATAACAGGGGTACAAATGTCATTTCGTATAAAAGCACACTCGATGTGGCCAGAAGAATCACATTCTACGAGTTGGGGGAAAGCAAAGAAAAGGGCAGGCTTCGCCCACTCGCAATCGGTGCTTAGATCAGCTCCACCGCATCTCCTTTCCTTTATAATAATTAGATCAGTTTCTTACCATCATCTCCTCCTCAGTCTCTCTCTAACACTCTCTCAATACCCAAAGAAAAAAAAAATATCAAAGAAAGAATCTCTTATCCTTTGCCTCCTCCGTCTCCTCTCATTCCTTTCCCCTTTATCCACTCCTTTTTTATTCCCCCTCTAGATCCTTCTCTCTGCATTTGCCTGGATCCTCTCTTATATTAAAAAAAAAAAAACAGAAACGAAAATTTTTTAAAAGTAATTTATGCTCTGGTTCCCTGTGATCGCTCCTCGGTCGTGATCGCTGATCGTTCAGTTCAGGTGTTGATCTTCACTTAAATTGACGGTTTTTATTATAAAGGTCTTCTTCAATTTCCTTTTGGTTTTCTTTTACCTTGTTTCAGCTTCTAAATTTGACCACAAAAAAAAAAAGGAGACGTATCTGGAAAGGCGATTAATCTAATTAATTAATGGATTAGTTGATAATTTAGCCTTCTCATGGTTTCATTTATCTTTGATGATGATCTAGTTGTTGTTGGATACATACATACTTGAAGGAGGTGAAGATAAATGATGGCGTCGCTGCAAGGACCGGTGATTTGCCCTGCGGTTCGTGCGAAGCTAGCCACTGCTCCAGTGACCGGTCCGGTGGCGAAAGCCAGGCTCCTCGGTGGCGAATTGTGGGGATTCAAGCGGACAGCAGGTTACGCGACCAAATCCGGCGTCGCCCCGGGCAGGCTGGTCGCTTCGCGGCGGAAATCAGGTGCTGCCAGGTGCAGCTTGAGCTCTTCTTCGGGCGGTAACGGGAGCATGGCGGAGAACTTCAACGTCAACGACGACGATTACGTCAACACTAGCGTCGTTGAGGCTGGTATGGATTTTGTATTGTATTGTGGCCTGTCAGATTGGCTTTTGTGGTGCATTTGCTCATATCGTTTGATTAATTTTCATTTTTTTATATATATATTATGTCAGTTGAGGTGAAGTATGGATCGGATGCGTTAATTATCAAGATGAGGGATGGGAGGCATATGAGGTGTCTGTATAACAACCCTCAAGACAAATATGTGCGTGATACCGTTGCACATCCTGCAATTGTGTTGAAAATGGAAGATGGCACCGGTCTTCTCCTGCCCATACTCGTTGGTATATATGTGCACCTTAAGCTTTTCGATTAGTTTCTTGGATTTTTGTTATGGGAGATGGAGTAGTAAGTGTGTGTGTGTGTTTTTATCAATTTGG
Source organism: Turnera subulata (assembly GCA_028386065.3). NCBI lineage: Eukaryota > Viridiplantae > Streptophyta > Magnoliopsida > Malpighiales > Passifloraceae > Turnera > Turnera subulata. The sequence continues at coordinate 25,475 of JAKUCV010007153.1, forward strand.
ATTTATGATCTGTCTTTGTTTGCAGCGGAGATTCAAAGTCTGTTGCTTATGGAAGCTGTGCGAAATGCTCCGTGTGTATGTGGTTAATCACTGTTTTTTTCTAAATGAGGAAAATGTATTTAGATTTTGTTATTCCTGGAATAATGGACTAGGCGCTTTGGATTTTGCATACTGCTTTTGCTTTTGTTGCAAGCACTTATAGCAATGCCGACGAATGTGATGTATTTGGTTGCTGGATTTTCAGACTAGACCAACTATATATCAAGTGGCGATGGAGATGGTTGACAAAATGGGCTATGAGGTAAGTTGCACTTCGTTTTGGTTTTCTAATCTGTATGCACCATTAGAGGGCTACTCCCATGTCGCTCATGATGCACACAAGCAAACGGACTTTACATGACATCTTAGCTTTGGCCCTTGCAATTGAGACTTGCAGCCAGAGGCTTAACATCCAAAATCTTGCTGATGATTCATTTGTCTCTCTTTTGCAGGTCAAACTTGTAAGAGTTACTCACTTAGTGCACAGTGCCTTTTTTGCTCAACTCTACCTCACTAAGGTAACTGCAGCTTTTATTATTCTCTACGCCCAATCAGCCATGTTGTACTACCTGAGCAAGTTAGCTTGTAAAACCCGAAATGTTGTCTGAAATTCCTGATATTATTCATAGGCGGGCAATGAGACCGAGTGTGTCAGCTTTGATCTTCGTCCATCTGATGCCATCAATATTGCAGTGAGATGCAAGGTATGGTGCTACTTCTGCTGTAAGATACTCGTTGAATGGATGGTTTTTAAAAAGAGCATTACATGTGAATAGCATTTGGGACATAGGTGTTGAACGCTGTGATCTAACCCAGTAATTGGTGATCATGGTTCCTAACTTCTTATTGCAAAGCAGATCTTAAAAAATCTCTAAGGCCGGCCTTATGCTTGGCCATAAAGCCGGTCATTTTCTACGAATTATCTGCCAAGTCATTCTTTGGGGTGCATGAAACATAAGCTCTTTCTTGTTGAGATGTTGATCCTAAGGAACAACCAGTGCCAGTATATTTGCCTTGATTGAAGATATGCTGATAAAAAGTGATAGTATTTCTTTGCGACCCAGTGGGTGATAGAAGTTTCTGGTGTTTGGGAGGATTAATAGCATGTGTAAAAGGAAAACAATTTTTTCGGTTTTCAGACCGAAAAGACTTTATCTTGTTTTTTACTTGATGCCCAAGAGGCCAACTGGTGAAATGAGCCTATTGGAGCATGGTCTTGGCGCCAGAGACGGTTATACTTTTGGAAGACTTTTGCTTTTAGTGATATACAGTACTGGTGAATCGCCTCTTTTCTTGATGCCCTCTTTTGATATACACGTTCTGAGCAGGTACCCATTCAAGTTAACAAGTATCTGGCATACAGCAGTGGGATAAGAGTTGTTGAATCTGGAAAGCTGGCACATTCTTCTGCATCAGATGGATTGATATTTACCGAGCTTGATCGGTTAGTTTTGGAATGTTCAACTTGTTTTTGCTTGAATCTTTCTGATACATTTGAGCTTGGAAAAGTTACTGGTCCACATCAGCTGCTCTCAGTTATAAACCATCTATTCTTAACATAGCACATTGGACAGTGAAGTCCAATTCATTTGGATTGACATCCATATTGGCTTCTTTTGAAGAAGTCATGTTAACTATTTTATAGGCCAGTTGGTCGTTCTTTAGTGTCGTCAATTGTGAGTTGAAGTCAATTATATCATCTAACTTGTCATTCATTTAAAAGAAAAAAACACTAGTACATCAATTAGATCATCCAATCTGTATGGCTTTTATTCGTAAAAGTTTTAATTGGAAGTTTTGGTTCAGGCCCACTGGCCAACCTTGTCTTGATACCAAGGAGTTTAATCTTGTGCGCAACATGATGGATGCTGCATTTGAAGAACGCTATGGGGATGCTGGTAATGTTTCTTTTTGACCTACTCTGCAATTACTGTTGTCAACAACATATACTTGTTCCAGTTCACTCTTTTCTTTTGTTTGTTGATGAAAATTTGAACTGTGGGAAGTCGCTGCACATGTTCCTTAGGTTTCAACTTTTACGTTGCTAAAAAATCTTGAAATTCACATATCTACCTCATGTTTTGTTCCCTTGCCTGTGATGTTGTTGATGAGTGCTGGCTGATCTTACGTGTAGCCTTTTAGTATTTGAACTGAAACGGAATTGGTTTTGGCATCAGACAGAACTGATCTTTGAGTGGAATCAATACTGAATATCAGGATACTGTCAAATATGGATCTTCTTATTTGCACGGATTATGTTGGTTTGAAAATTTCCCCAATTATGTTTCGTAATTGCATATAGAAGCACCAGATCTCTTTTAGATTCACCGACTATGTCTTATCTTTTATATTTTCTTAATTTCCATGCTCTTCTGCAGCTCAATGGAGGGACAAACTTGACCAGTTTCGTGCTGACAGGAAGTCAAAGAAGCATACGTGACAGGTTGGCGAGTCATTACTACGCCTTTTTAATTTGACGTTGGACAGGGTTACTATTAGACAAGAGTTGTTGACCAATTCCTCTTTGTTTTCTGTGTTATTTTCAGCTTTTGGCAACCTGGAATTTGTATATATCAACCATTGTTGGAACTGGAAGCTGATGACGTCGGGGCACCCATCTCTCTTTCCACTTCTAATACGTATGCAGCAACTTTGTGAATATGTACATAGATAAACTATATTAATGAAATGTAGAAGCAATAGGTACTGGTTGATTTGTGTTTATTGTACTACCATTGATGCCGGATATTGCAAGCTATGTTGTTACACATAAAGGTTGTCTTGCTGATTAAGATTTAATCACTCTGCCCGGTTTACTGCCGCAAGGAACTTCATGATGCCACCAGCAATGGAGAAATCTTTAGGATCCCATTGCCTGTGTACTGTGTATTGGCAATGCTTGATTTCAAAATTTCACCTGCCTTAACATCGAATCTGCTTGCTTGAAAAACTTTTGGCGGGGAAGATTACTTTAGGAAAAGGAAGATACTTTTTGTGTGAAAGCTCGGCTGAAAGTAGCAAATTGATTGTCCATTGCCTCCAAAATACAAAATTATATGGGGTACAAGTCGAATCAAAGTGGGTGGCATATGTTGATTTGGTATTATTTTAGTCAATAAAAAATAGAACAAAAAGGGTAAAAATCCGGAAAGGGGCGTACAAGAATCCTTCAATAATCTATTATTATGTTTAAAATTTTTGATTGGTGGAGTTGGAATATATTAAATCAGAATGTAACGCTTTATGAGTGTTTGTTTGGAAGTCCTTTGTTTGGATAAAAACAAAGTGGCTAAACTCATTTGTCACTCGGAAACTGTAGGTGAATCCTCCTGAGGGACCAACTCGACCTGATTTCTCACGTTTCAATAATATAGAAAAATCGTAATGGTAAAAGGTAGTTCACTATCTAATGCTTTTTAATATACGTTAATAAACAATTAAACATAGCATCACGCATGGAATACGTGGGAGAAAGAGATGTCGTTTGTCTCTTTTATTATATAGAAAACACGAAATATTCGAATATCTATATGCTTTCCACGTCGTTGCTACTAATTTTCAACCCCACAAATGCCTTTGCCATAGTCTATACGCGATAGAAACGATAATGTGAAGTATGTGAGGCATAAATGCTCTATCCTAAACTCACCACCACTCGAGCTGACGGCTCTCCTGTCTATCTTGACCAGGTTACAAATGAATGAAAAAGAAAAAGAAAACCCCACGATACCTCCATTTCTTAAAGTCAGTGACGTGCTCCCCTTTTGGTTATTTAAACCACGGACCAAGAGAGCAAAATGTGAGTCAAAACCCACAACATGATTAGTCAGAATAAGAGTACTAAACTTGGTATCGAGCAAATAATTGAAAAAAAAAAAATCAAATAGCCAGGTCAAGTACTATATAATATGACATGATGCTCCTAGGCCAATGCAAATGACGTTTTGCGCACATGACCGCTTGGACTTTGTATAAAGCAATAAAACAGAGCTGTTTTTTTTTTTTTAATTCTTTGGATTACAAGAGAGCTGTTAAGTTGACCTTAAAATGTCTTAATACTAACCTCCAAGCTGTTAATTTTGCAGCAAAGATAATGCTTTATTATGTCACCTTTGTGGGGGCGAGGAGTAACTTCATGGTTTTATACGTAGCAGAAATAACCGCCGAAACTACACCCAACAAACTTCCCGCCAAGCTGACCGACGCCCAGCCGCGCCTCGAGTTGCCACCTGGCCCCATATAGCCCTGTAGGTCCGGTTCCAAGGGAATCAGCCAACTAACTCAATTAAAACGATCCCGGATTTATACTCAGTACTCACCGTCCTCCTTTTCCTTTGTCTTCTTCTTTAATCACCGCCCAGCAGCACCACCTCATCTCTCAATTCCGCCACATGTTGCTTCCCCGATAATCACTACTATCCTTGTGCTCCGCTTTTGCCTCTTCGCCTTGGGCCTTCAAATCATGCCGGCTAATTCAAAAACACAGCTCAATAGTCCACTTTAACGCTTCTTAATAATAATAATAATAGTTTTGTTTTTTTTTACTTATTGGTGATTGATCCATCCTTCAATCTTGGGCGCCGACATGTCAAGCCCGCTGGATTTGTTAGCCAGGCCTTGTAAGTATTGGTCAGGATTTTTTTTTTCCAGTTTTTGGGGCTTTGGAAGTGTCGGTTACTTATATGAGCTGGTTTGGTTATGGATTTGGGGGGGATTTGGTTTTAGGTTTTGAAGGCTCATCTGGCAACGATGAGAGGAGGGAGCGGAGATCGGACGTGGAGAATTCGGAGGAAGAGAGGAGGAAAGCGAATCGGATTGGGAGCCTTAAGAAGAAAGCGATGAAAGCGTCGAGTAAGTTCCGGCGATCTCTCAGGAAGAGCAAGAAGAAGACCGGCGTGACCGGAGAAGGCGCCGCGATTGAGGATGTTCGCCACGCGGAAGAGCTGCGCGTCGTCGACGCGTTCCGGCACGCGCTACTGGCTGAGGATTTGCTCCCTCGCCGGCACGATGATTACCACACCATGCTCCGGTGAGTGGATTTGATAAAACCGATTAGGCCTTTTGGAGCTGTGTCTGTCTCTGTGGGTGTGTGTGTGTGGGTGTGTGTGTCTAATTGCAGTTGAAGGCAGTGTAATGTTGCTGCTGTGGCTTTTGGAGCTCAGGAAATGGTTGTTTGGGTTTGCGAATTTGCAGGTTCTTAAAAGCCAGGAAGTTTGATGTGGATAAAGCAAAGCAAATGTGGGCAAATATGCTTCAGTGGAGGAAAGATTTCGGCACAGACATGATTGCGGAGGTAAAATACAGAAAAAAATGGTGTTCTGATATTCAATCTGTTGACGCTTGGATCTAGCTGTTCTAGCTCATGGTGGTATTGAACTTCTTTGTTTCTTAGGATTTTGAGTTTAGTGAGAAGGATGAAGTCTTGAAATACTACCCTCAAGGTTATCATGGTGTAGATAAGGAAGGGAGGCCTGTTTACATTGAGAGATTGGGAAAGGTCGAACCCAGCAAGCTTATGCAAGTGACCACTTTGGACCGATATTTGAGATACCATGTGCAGGAGTTCGAGAAGAGCTTTGCAATTAAGTTCCCGGCTTGTTCTATTGCGGCCAAGAGACACATAGATTCAAGCACGACTATTTTAGATGTGCAAGGCGTGGTATTGCATTGCCTCCTTTTTGGTTTCTGAATTCTGACTTGACATTTAAATTTTGGCATCGCATGGGCTTTATGTTTATAGTCTTCCCCTGTTTTTTCATTAACTATTGTTTAGGGTTTAAAAAATATGACCAAGACTGCACGAGAACTCCTCATGCAGCTGCAGAAGATTGATGGTGACAACTATCCTGAGGTGTGTGATTTGGTTTCCCAGTTTCTTGTACAAGGTCCTTTTGTAGAAACCGAATTGGGTGTTTCAACTCCATTTCATGCTTTTAAACTTCAATTTTGCAGACACTTTGCCGAATGTTCATCATTAATGCTGGTCCTGGTTTTAAACTTCTGTGGAACACTGTTAAATCTTTTCTTGATTGCCAAACAGCTTCCAAGATTCATGTGAGGAGCCCTTTATTTTTCTTTTATCCCCTTGAAATTTCCCATGATATATAGTGTGATCAACAGCAGAATGTCAGATTAACTCATTCTCTTGTTTCACCTCAGGTTCTTGGTAATAAGTACCAGAACAAATTACTTGAAATCATAGATGCAAGGTAACTAAGTTCTGTGATCCCTTTTTTTCTTTTTGGCTACTTCTCTTCCAATTTCCTCAACTAATTAAGAACTTTAAACATCTTGGAATATGTTTAGTGAATTGCCTGAATTTCTTGGCGGTAGCTGTACTTGTGCTGATCAGGGTGGTTGTATGAGATCTGATAAGGGGCCATGGAAAGATCCTGATATTTTAAAGGTCTTGCTTCACACCATTTTTCTTATCCTCTTTTTGGATGATTGTAGCGCTCATTCTGTTGGTTATCTTTCTGCATGCAGATGGTTCTTAATGGTGAAGCTTTATATTCTAGGCAGATAGTGACAATATCAGATGAAGGCAAAGTAATAGCTTTGGATAAGTCACTCCCAATGGTATTGACCCGTAAATTACCTTGCAGCATGTAGATGAGGGCATTGTCTATTAAATTAACATTCTTGATTGCATATTCTCAATCCTGTTCTTTTTTTGTTCTTCCTTTTCGGTTAAGCCAGATAAAAACAAGTGATACTTCTACTGCTGAGTCGGGATCTGAAGTTGAAGATGTTGCTTCCCCTAAAATGACTGGGAGCTATTCACTTCCAAGACTTGCTCCTGTTACTGAAGAAGTGAGTTTTGAAGAAAGTTTGAATGCATGAGCATCTATCCAAATTTTTTACTTGTTGACTTCTTTGGCCTGACATGGGTTCAAAACATTGTTTGGGCTGTGCAACTATGGATGGATTGATGCAATTGTTAGGTTGAAATCACTAACACTTGTGTGGATGTTTATGCAGGCTAGAGTTCATGGTAAGACAAGTGCTTCTGGTGGTCTCTCTGAATACGATGAGTATGTACCTGTAATTGACAAGACTGTTGATGCTGAGTGGAAAAAAAAAGCGTCCTTGCCTGAGCCACGTATATCCAGAGGTTAGCAAATTCAACAGCATCTGACTCAATTCCTCTCAACCTGATGTTTATTTTCTACCAGCCCTACCATATGCTTATGACTAGTCATATCACACAAAGAATCTGTTAGGGAGTCCCCATTGGCATGCCTAATTCATAACTACTTGAGTTTCCAATTAAGGTTGCCAGTTCTAATCTTGAGAAGGGTGGCCAGTGGTTTAACCAATGCATGAAGCTAACTTGATTATTTGGACAAGGGGCCAGTGAGCTCTTGAAAACCTGAGAAAGGAATCCGCTGGGGAAGATTTATGGAATTTTTTAAAAAGAGGAGAAGTTAGACATTTGTGTGGCAAGGATCTTGTTATTTTGTCTGCCTGTGCGCATAAAATATGTGTGGCTCTTAAAATAATTGTGGTTAAATATGCATGCATATGATGTATATTATGATATCCTGATTGATGCCTCCCTCTGCCTTGATAACAAGCTCAACCCTTAAAAGTGTGGAGGATGCAGTGAGTTTGTTCTCCTTCTCACGTATTTGTGGACCTTTTTAAATCAATTGATCTGTTATTGTCTTGCAAAACGTGTAAACAATGAACATGGCAGGAGGAAGTCTTGAAATTGCTGTGGAAATACATACATTTATTTGTTTTCAGCATCGTGCTCTTCTTTTGCCTCCTTGTGATGAAGAGCCCTGCTGTGAGAAGTTTAATTTCATGAGGATATCACAACCCAGAAATGTAGTCAAACTTTTGACTTGTATTGTTCATTTATAAGAGAACCTGAGAAAAGATTGCTATCCTTCTTTGCAGGGCCACCCTCTTCGCCTATTGCTCAAGAAACTTCAAGAGGAATTGCTTCCCGTGTATTTGCAATGATTGCAGCCTTCTTCATTGCTATCCTTGCTTTTATCCGTACACTGTCATTTCCAGGGACTAAGAGGAACTCTGTATCTGAGCATTCCAATGACACTGCGCAGCTAACTGTTGAACCAGAATCCAAAGAGGAGTTCCGTCCTCCTTCTCCTGCTCCAGGATTTACAGAGGCAGACATGCTCACATCTGTCTTGAATAGGCTCGGTGAACTTGAGACAAAGGTTGAAATGCTACAGGCAAAGCCCTCTGAGATGCCTTCTGAGAAAGAGGAGTTGCTGCATGCTGCTGTTTGTCGCGTGGATGCCTTAGAGGCAGAACTTATTTCTACAAAAAAGGTAGTGTCTCTCATACTTTGGTTCCTTTCCTCTTGTTTGGGCATAGTAATATGATAATAATTTGTTGCTTCATCTAGAGCTGCCATGTGCACCTTCTATGCATAGGATTTTGATCTGGATATTAGGGAAAAGCATGATTGTGAATCCTTTCTTTGAAGTGTGCGGCATGATTTAAACCTTTATCTATCTCTGGTTATAACATAGTGATGGATCTCTGAAACAACATGAATAAGCCAATATCTGAAAGTTCTGCCCTACCTTGCTGTTTCTGTATTGGAAAGACAACTAATGTGCTGTTAACTATGCCTTTGTAATCAATATGTTGAGGAAATGGTATTTGGCTCCAAGATCTTTTCCCTTTCTTATGGGTGGTAGGTGTGAGGATGCGAATGACTTGTTATCTTGCTTAGCACATGCCTGCATTTATACAGGAAAAAGGTTTCTAGTTCCCCACTTGCATGCTGTCTTGGTCAACAATCTCTTGTAGTTTTGATTTATTCTAAAGTAATATGGGATCATTAACTGCCGATGATGCTCTTTGCATACAGGCTTTGCACGAAGCTTTAATCAGGCTGGAAGATCTCCTTGCATACATAGATAGACGCGAGGATGCCAAGTTTCGGGTTAGTAGATTATCATAGTACCACGGCGGCGCTAAATGATCTGAGAAAATGTTGTTTCTCTTGTCATTGGTTAGCTAAATTAATATTCCTTTGTGATGCAGAAAAAGAAGTTTTGCCGGTGAAGACAAGATTTCTGTACAGAGGAATTCATTTATGATTGCTCGGCATCACTTCCACCTCATGAATACATAGGACTGAGGTGTGCTTTACCTGTTCTGTCGGACTCGAAAGGTCACCACGGAAGGAAACGGAAGAGTGTATTATAATTTATTTTTGAAGCGCTTCGTACGCGTAGAGTTTTGCTGTTGGCGAGTTGGTTCACATTGTGAGGTGGTTTGTATATAGAGAAACGTGGAAGTTAATTGTACATCCAGTAAATACGAATCCAAAAAAAAATTGAAGCATAATCTGTCCTTGTATTTTTATTTCGAACGTCTTGTTCCCATGATAAAGCACCAAGCAGGAGAAAAGGATCAAGTTTAGGAATTCACTGGTTTTTGGTTTTAAACTAAGTGCGCGTTGTTTGCCTTTGTGGTCTAATTTGGCTATCTGGAGTTGGGAATTCAGCATCATAATGTGGAAGCGGCAGTAAAGTTGGGCAATATTTCCCACCGAGGAAAAGAAAAATGTCGAAAAAGTAGCTAATTGGCTGCTGGTAATGTGCCAAATTGTACTAGTGCAAGAGCATGTTTGTCAAATGGTACACAGTACACTCCTAAACGCACCAGCTACACACCTCAAATATGCCGCGGAAATCACCTCAAATATGTGTTTTGGTCTTTGGACACAGTGAAGTGCAGGTCTGGATAAAAGAAAGAAAACTTTTATAACCACGGAATTCGTTCATTTCAAATTCAATGCAGTAATCAACACATGATTTCATCAAACCTACAAGGTGTTTTGTTTTTTGGCTCATTGTTTACGGTTTGCCTCTTCTTCTTTTACTTTTGTCAAAGCAAATCTTGTCCCCGCCGATTTGGTGTGTGATGTTTTATTATGCCTATAGCAAAAGTGCTAAATAAGGAAACACATCAATGCAAGTAGAAGATAGAGCATTATTGTATGCACCTCGTCGAAATCAACAGTTTCTGGAATTTATAATCTCCAATTTTCCCTCCTTTTAAGTTCTTCTCCTGTGCACCCAGTAAGTACCCTCCCTGCTCCCTCCCTACACCTTCCTTCCATATTGTTCCCCGTTTAACGTCAAATGAATTCGACTGAACCGAACAATAACCACAAACTGATGTTCTCAAACCCTAGCCAGTATTGATTATTATGGTGAGATATGATACTTTTACCTTTTGCTGCATACCGTCTTGCAAACTTTAGTAGGGGCTTTCAGCTGAGCTTAAGTGGGTGATAGTTTTATACAAACCTCCTCTAGAAGCCTTGATGCTTTGCTTCTGTTGCTGCTGATGATTCTATTTTTCTGCTCTAAGCAGATGCGTGGATTTTAGTAGCCACTGCTCGATATCCAGATGCTGATGCGACACTTTATTCAGAGGACTATACTATTCTCTGAGGTTTTGCTTTGAATTGAACTTACCCTCTTTTCATTGTTTGCAATATTACGTTTTTCTATTGTTTCGCGCTATTGGATCAATTTATTTTTCCCATTTAAATGTGATATTGTCACTGAAATCTTCTTACATTTGTCAACCTATAGCTTCTCAAAATTGGCAACATAATTCAATTCCCCGATTGTTGGTGTCTCAGTTGCTATCTTATCAGTTTCAGGGTTTGCTGAATTCTAAGAGAGGTATCCTCATCGGTTTTTCTTCTGTGGCTGCTGCGTCGTCTGTATTCGGGGAACCGGTGATACCTTCCAGGTACAGCTTGTACACAGGATCTTCCACCATGGCTGGTGAAACTCAAAGGGGCAGTCCTCTTGGGGATGTTAATATGCACCAACATTATCAGAAGAGTTACCAGGTTGTTGTGGCTGCTACCCGTGATATGGGTATTGGAAAGGATGGGCAGTTACCTTGGAGATTGCCTTCTGACCTCAAGTTTTTCAAGGAGCTTACAATGGCAACATCAGATCCTGGGAAAAGGAATGCTGTGGTGATGGGTAGGAAGACGTGGGAAAGTATTCCGCTTAAGTACCGGCCTCTGCCTGGTCGCTTGAATGTTGTGCTAACTCGATTGCGGAATTTTGATGTTGCAACTGCTGAAAATGTTGTAATATGTGGAAGCATTCAATCAGCTCTTGAAAGATTGGCACAAGGACCTTATAACTTATCGATTGAGAAGGTGTTTTTCATAGGAGGTGGCCAGATATTGAGGTGACTTGATGAATATATTACATGTGCATATACATCTGTATGTCATTTGTCATTATTTGTCTGCATCATGAGATTAAAGTTTTTTGGGTACAGGGAAGCGCTTAACGCTCCAGGTTGCGAGGCCATCCACATTACTGAAATTGAGACAAGCATCGAATGCGACACCTTCATTCCAGCTATTAATCTTTCTTTGTTCCGTCCATGGTATTCATCTCCACCATTGGTGGAAAACAACATTCGATACTCTTTCACAACTTATGTCCGTGTGAGGAATTCTGAGGATGAGACTGTTGCAGAAAGCGATGCATCAGAGCACAGATGTAATTCTAGTTCAAACTTTAATACATGTGAGGTAAAAGATTTTACCTTTCTGCCAAAGATGATTTTTAAGAAGCATGCTGAATTTATGTATCTAAGACTGGTCGAAGAAATTATCTCAAGTGGCACAGATAAACACGACAGGAGGGGGACAGGTACCTTGTCAAAGTTTGGGTGTAAGGTAATAATAGCGCCATATTCAGGTGCTCTAAATCCTTATGCACTTTTTTTCTCTCCATTATTTTTTTAATTGTCTTCCAGTTCAAAGACATGTATTTTCATCTTTACAACATCTAAATGCTGCTGCACTTTCAGATGCAATTCAATCTGCGCAGATCTTTTCCCCTGCTTACGACTAAGGTAAAAATATCATGGATTAATGGTTAATTGACCGTTTGTTTGTGGTGCCTATCCCTATCTTTTAATCTCTGATGCACATTTGGTACTTAAATTACACAGAAAGTGTTTTGGCGCGGAGTTGTTGAAGAACTTTTATGGTCTATTAGTGGTTCAACCAACGCGAAGGTAATAACTCCTCCATCAACTTTAAGGCTGTATATTATTATTCTTCTCCAATTATATGCTTGAACTGAAGTAAAACAGCAATTTACTCATTGTAAGAGACAGTAATACTTTTATGAAATAGTTGATTAGTATCACTATTTTGCAACTCTGTAGCGTGATGGCTTTCTAGAATGAAAATCTATTTCCTGAAGTCCTCCCTATCCTCATCCTAAATATGAGAGAGAATATTAGATCATGTGAAGCTTTGATTGCTGATAGGTTCTTCAGGACAAAGATATTCACATATTGGATGGAAATGCTTCAAGGGAGCAGCTCGACAGGCAAATACTTGACCAGCACATTCAATTTTATCTATTACTAAGTTGACTGTGCAAAGCACAATTAATGTGTCCATATTTCTCAGTATTGGCTCAAAAGATAGAGAAGAGGGCGACTTAGGACCCATGCATGGATTCCAGTGGAGGCACTTTGGTGCCAAGTAAGTGGTTATCATCCTTCACAAGACAAATTTTCTGTTTATCCTTTCCACCTCTAGTTTAAATTTCTTGTTCTGCAGGTATACAAACATGCATGCTGACTACACGGGTCAAGGGTTTGATCAGCTGGCAGAAGTTATTGACAAGATAAAAAATAGACCAGATGACAGACGTATTATCCTCACATCATGGAATCCATCAGATCTCCAGTTGATGGCACTTCCACCCTGTCACATGTTTGCACAGGTGCGGTACATGCTTTCTCTCATTACCTTGTGTTAGATCTCTTTGTTTATCTCCAGACTTCTTGTTATTTGTCATGTTGAGGATTCTTGCTTATTTACTGATTGCAGTTCTATGTGGCCAATGGGGAGTTATCCTGTCAAATGTATCAGCGGTCTGCTGATATGGGACTTGGTGTCCCATTTAATATTGCATCTTATGCTTTATTGACATGCTTGATCGCTCATGTTTGTGGTATGCAATTCTTTCAGTTTGGGGATTCTTATCTTATTCAAGCACTTCCAGTTCCCTGCATATTAGCTTCTCTTTGACCATGTTTCATTCTTGTCCAGACTCTAGCTTGCGGTCTGCTACTATTATGCTTTCTTAAAAATCTTTTTGCCCTGTTTTCCTATACAGATCTGGTTCCTGGTGATTTTATCCATGTGATTGGGGATACTTATGTTTATAAATCCCATATCAAGCCTCTACTGGAGCAGCATCAGAAGCTCCCAAAACCTTTTCCGGTGCGTAAACCTTGATTATGGAACTCAGATGATTATACTTTTTGTATATCAAATTGGACAATCACTCAAATGGATCAAATTGCACTGTATTTTCTGCTATTACAAAATCGTATTTTCACATTCTTGACGCCTTTTGATATGGTCCATCCTTTTCAGCATTCTTGCCATCGTGAACCTTATATCATAAGCCTTTAGTTTTGCATGTAGAGCCTTTCATTTCTATATATCTTTTGGAAGCTCACAAACTTTGTCTTCAATATTGTGAAACTTTGGGCCGGTGATAGACCAAACGTCTTTTCATTCTGCTATACATAAACCTGTACTTCGGACACTGAAATTTTTTCTTCATTTCCAATGCAGGTTTTGAAAATTAACTCTCAGAAAAAGGATAGAGATTCCTTCCTGGCCTCTGACATCGAACTTATAGGTTATGATCCTCATCAAGATATAGAAAATGACTGTGGCAGGGTAGAGCTGTAAAAACTTGTGATCCTAATTACTACTCATTTAATCATTGACAATTATCCCTGGATTTAAATTTAAGCTGGCGCTTTAAATTTATTTGCATTCAAATCCTTGGTGAGTTTAAATTTATTTGCATTCAAATCCTTGGTGAGTTAGGTTTACATAGACATTGTGTTTGCATGATTTACCATAAGACATCTGGTTTTTGGTGTCCTTTGAAATCGAAGGCAGAAGCCAGATGGGAGGGTGGCTTCTCTTTTTTGCACAGGTATGGCACATTCTAGTCTAGCAGACTGCATTTTCTTATACCTATGTTCTACAATAACAAACAAGGGGGACTTGAAAGAAGCATATATAGTTTGATAGCACTTTAAAATCTTTGGCGTCAAGACCCTGCTTAACTTTTTATTTGCGTGAAACCCAACAGTAAACTAAGATTGCATCAAAAGAAAACAATTTCTCTGCTTTTAAATTGTCCTAGCTACTAGCCTACATATGTTTCTTGTTATCTAGAAACTTGATCAGGCCTCCAAGTGAAACTTCAGGGTCTTGGCTTTTCATCAACTCTCCGGCAACCTCTGCAGGTGTAGCCTGAACTTTCTCCAAGAGCTCCTTAATTTCTCCAAAAAGCTGATGCTCCTGAATCCGCAAGTAATTAGAGGCAAGGGTCTTGAAGATGTTGAAAGTGCAGTAGGACATGTGGAGGTGAATGTCCATGCGCCCTGGTCTCAACAATGCTGGGTCGAGCTGCTCCTTGTGATTGGTGGAGAACACTATGATTCTTTCGTCCCCACAGCTTGACCACAAGCCATCAATGAAATTCAGAAGAGCAGCGAGACTAACCTGTCACAGAACATCATAGGCAATATTGTCATATGGTACGTAGTGAAGGATTACAACATATTTGGTTTGACAACATTTTTACATCAGTTCACATGCTCTTAATTATGAAAAAGAAATCACCTTTTCTTCATCTCTGGACTCAAAAGAGCGATCAATATCCTCGATCACCAAAATGGACCGATTCCCAGTACCAATTATCAACCTTCTCAAATCAGAGTTGCACTGCACCTCTTTCAAATCCAAATCATAAACATCGAACCGGAGGTAATTAGCCATGGCTGCAATCAAGCTAGTCTTTCCAGTTCCAGGAGGTCCAAATAAAAGATACCCTCTTTTCCAAGCCTTGCCTACCCTCCTATAAAATTCCCTCTGTGCTATAAACCTGTCAAGATCTTCAACCAACGACTTCTTCATCTCCGGCTCCATCGCCACAGTATCAAAACTCGCAGGATGATCAAAGTTGATGGAACCCCAATAATCAGTACCATTGTAGTCAATCGCATGCAACTTCAACGTCTTCTTCTCGTCCTTTATCGCCTTGGCCTTTTGTAGAATATAAGGCAGATAATACTTTAACACCGTATCCCTATGTTTCTTAGGGAAACTCAACTCAAAGTAGCGGAACTCAGATTGAGCGAACGCACTGTCGTTGTGTTTCCTGTTAGAAGCAGCCGCCGGCCCTTGAACGCGGGAAGAGACCAGAACCCACTTGAGTTTCACTCCCATGAACACATCAACCAGTTCTTGATTCTTGTCGATAGCAACTATCAGTTCTTTCTCCTTCTCAGGCTGGTTAACCTTAACCCTAGGGGTCGAGGGGGTTAACAAGCAGCTGCCCAGATACAGATTAGAGGCCTTGAACATTTGGTTGGGGGTGAACCCATCGGATTCTTCTATGACAACGGTTGCCTGAGACGACAAACGGGTTGACAGCCTTTGGAAGCGGGAAGAGAAGTAGTCGCGGACGGCGTCGGGGAGGACGTCGTTCGCCGTGGAGCGAAGGAGAACGGCGGAGGCTGTGAGGGTGGCTGCCACGGAGAGGATGGTTTCGGGTTTGGGGAGTGGCGGTAGGTTTTCTCTGGAGAACCACATTGCTACCAGTTTTGTGGTGTCTTTGGGTGGCGGCAAGCTTTCCCTAGAGAACCACCACATTGCTAACAGTCAGTTTTGTGGTGTCTTTGTTGGGTGAGTTTTCTTGGGGCGGGGGGTGTGTTTTATCAGTGTGATAATATTGGATTTACCCTAATTAACATTAATGTTTCTGATATGTACGATCCTGTCTCTGGCTTGGAGGGAAAGAAAACCCAGTAGAGAATTTCTCTCCTGAGTCGGATCGCCCCAGTAAAATTACCGGGAAAGCATTTCTTCACATCGTTGGTTTGGTCGGGGTTGGTTTTGCAGCTTTTTGCTTGTTATGTTATGTTGTGCAACCCGAACCGTACCCATTTTTATTTGCAGTCTCCCTCTTTTTCCATAATTTTTGTGGGCTGTTACGTACTTTGGGTGGGACGCATCACACTTGTTGGGTTGGGCTTGCAAAACGAAAGATTTCACTTTTTAGGTGTAGTCTGTCTGGATGGCAACTTCAATACATTATCTATGTGTTTTACTTTTTACCACCTAAAGTAATTTTATGATAAAATTGTATCCCATCTTATCTCATCCAGCTACCGATTTTTATTGCTGCTAGAAACATCAACTTTGCTTGCATGCCAAAAGAAATAAACAATGATATCTCTTGTGCTTGCAAAAGATAAAATTAGTTGTATCATCGATTGGTATTATATAATTCTATATTCACTGTGTGCCCACCTCCAAGTCTCTTTCCTTAAAAGAAAGTAGAAGATGAGCTTTCAAGTTGATTACAAAAATAGACTCTTCACTCGATTATCTAATATCTTCATTAATGTGTCAAATGTCCAACAAGCACTAAGATTGATTGTCGGGAATTCGAACGCATTCCTAAACCCTCACATCCAAGTTTAAAATTAGAGGCAATTGGAATGCAAATCCGGAATTATGACCTACCAGCACAAAACAATTAGCCTCCTTCCAAGCTAAGATGTAACAAACCAGCATGACTTATTTTATTTTTTTTATTTATACCCATGAGGCCAACAATTTGATGAATTCATATAACGTAAAAAATAGAGAAAGAACCAAAGGTTCTTTAACCAAAATTTAGAGAATGATCATATTATAAAAAAAAAAAAAAAGAGGAAAAAAATGATCAACATTTTGGTTTGGATCTTGTGAATTCAAATCTCGCTTGTAGGTAAAACGACAAATTCCACGTTTATGGACCATCAATTATTGTGGTGTCTGCAACCTACTCTCCGAACTTGACTTATAGGTCAAGTAGGATTTAATTAACCAACCGCAAAAGAATCCTTTTGGTCCCAGATGTCTCCAGTAATAAAGTTTCCATTTCATGGAAATTGTCCTTTTAAAGACGAAGCAAGAAGCATTCGTGTTATGTTTGAATATCAACCATACCTATTAAAGGAATCCATGTACATATACATAGCATAGATAATAGATAGGAAGACTTATCTGTAAGAGTGAAGCAGAAGCATTGTCAGGATCGGAAGCCACGACTTGAATTACTGTTCGGTGGAGACCGTCACAGTATGTCGGATCGGCCTCCTAGTTTCCACGGTCTAAACCTTAGAATGTGTGCAGGTTATTTCAGTGTTTACCCAACATATGTGTACAATACACACTGTATCAACCTCCTCTTGTGGTGGCTTATATAATGCACTAATTGGGTCCAATTGAGCTTAAATGAGCACCCTTTATGGATGGACTCACTGTTTTCAAACACCTATTACGGACGATAAGAGGCAGTGAAAGTTGGATGTGCTGAGTCAACAAGATCGATATTTGTTAAAGGAATTCTTTGAAATGTCAAAAACTTTGAAGATAATGGGTTCGAAAAAAAATAAAATTGTGAAGATAAATTACAGGGGAACATGTCACCCTGGCTTTTTCATTTTGTTTCTTTCACTATATTAGGCTTTGCAATTACGTACGGAGCTAGATATTGAGGGCTAAAAGAAGATGAGGTATCACCTAACCTACTAAGCAATGTATAAAAAGTATTACAAAAATAATTATCATTAAATTACCATTATTATAATAATTATATAAATTTTCGAAATAGTTGTAATTTAGTAATATGATTGAAGTATTACCATCACTATATAATCTACACATATTAGTTGACAAACATTAAGTAATGTATTATAAAACAAATTGTTTCGTATTGGACAAAATTAAGCTTCAAATGTTGCAATTGAGAGATAAATAGATAACTCTAAAAATTTAATTGAAGGAAAAGAAACTATATGGACTCTTATGAACATTTTTTAAATGAAAATTTAGAAAGTGAGGCCCGCCTCCGTAATTTTTGTGACTTTTTTACTTAACTAAATGAAGAAGTATGGGTATATATTGGTTAGCTGGTGCCTGCTAATGCTTCTGAGAAACTTCAACTATGAAACCTTATCAACTATGACTTCCATAAGCATTGGTACTAAATTTCATCTACAAGGACGAATTCTAAGCAGCAAATGGGTTTGCAAAATCCAAAAGCTAGAAGTTAGGACGGTACCTCTGGTTCATGTATGAGAAATAAAACAAGCAGCGTCTTATCATCCAGATTTTTTCAAAAGATAAAACCGTAACAGATCTATTGAAACATTGAGAAAATTAATGCAGTCATGAGATTGACACTTAAAATTGAATGTTGAATCCTTTTCAGCAGAAAAGTATTGTCCATTAGCAAGCAAATATGGCAAGTAACCAAGAGATTATTTAGCTGAACATTGGTACACTACTGAAAAAATACATGAATAATAATACA
>JAKUCV010007153.1:44264-79651 GCA_028386065.3 Turnera subulata
AATGCAAGAAAGAAAAGGCCAAATTATCGGTTTGCAGGTCCTCGGGACACAACAGCATCCAACATTTGTTACTTCATTGCTTATTCAAAATGCATTGTTATCGTAGTGCAGGTCAAAGAGAAAGAAGTACACAGTGAGCTCTAAATCCCTACAGGACTACTTAACACCTCTGTTCATGTCAGGACCATACATATAAGAGGAAGGTGTCGCCAACATAACAGGTAGAAAGATGCGATTCACACAGCATTTAATTTAAGCACTTAAATCCACACAGATGCGATTCACGGTATTAGAATTCATTTTGTAACGACCGCAGCAATTTGTGATATTCAACAATTTCAGGCCTCAGGACTAAAATTCTGCAATTTACTTTTAACACTACAGCACATAAGGGGTACATGGTTTTGAAAAAATCTACACTCTTTAGGAATTCAATCTGCTAAATGGGAAACGAAAAGTGCCAATCAACATATGAGCAGTTCCATCTAATTTAACACAGCCAGTGGTCAGTAATAAATGGAAAGGGACTTGGAGCAAATCACATACCAGTTGAAAACTCAATAAGGCAAGTATCAGCTTAGTCCTGATGAATCTCTCCATTTGCAGATTCATAAACCTCCACACCAAAATCATTGCCTGCTTCATCCACAGTATCCAACACCTGACTGTAGCAGTTCAATATCTCCTTGTCGAGTTCATAGTACTTGACTATCTTCTTTAAAGGCTTCAAATCCAGGTCAATGAAATTTGCCTGAGAAGTCATAACTTAAATAAGATATCAAAAGATAAAGGAAGACAACTTGCTAAGACACTTTGAACAGTTAATGTAAGAACATCACTAACTCATTACATAAGTAAGAATATATTGGTGGGAGATTTTAGAAAACCAACAATTCCAGAATTAATCAGCCATCATATAATTCTTTGCATTGTATTTTTTCTTCTCTTATAGTCAACGGGGAATAGTATCACTGTGATGAACTTTCAAAGTGCTTGGATGTAGTTTTGCACCCATTATGCATATTAATATTCATTTATAAGTTAAAGGCAACTCACCTTGTAATCAAAAATTTGCTTGGTAGAGTGTAGGTATACAGAACTGCAGGAAGATTCCAAATCCCGATCATCCCTTGGTCTAAAACTAATCATCAAGCTACAATCCTTTGCAGTTGCCGCTATCAAAAAATCTTTGACAATCTTCAAACTTTTATCAAATGGAACTGAGTGCAAGGAGGAATATCTATGTGGCCGTCCAGCTTCATCTAAGTCTCTACAGACCAAGCAAGGCTCGGAAATAATGTTGTAATATAAATGAATAACCCCTTCAATGTCAAAAACATCCAGCTTTTGGACCTCAAGTAACCGTCCAAGTACTCCGGAACAATAAACTGTCTCAGCAACAAGTTGTAAGAGATTTTCCGTACACTGGCCATCATCTGCCTGGATAATGCCCTTCAGTATATCTTCAAAGGCATTACCAATCATAAAAAAAGTGAAAAAAGTGAAAAACTGCATATTCTAGAGTCGCAGAATTTCTGAATTTCTGTTTCTTTTAATCAATCATTGATAATTTTTAACCATCAACCTTTAATACGTAAATATTACTCTTACAAATGTGGACAGCTAAAACAAACTCTACAGCTTGTAAAAGAACAAGTAGTTGTGACGAACATGATGTCCTTCGCTTGGGCGCAGCTGCAATATAAGCAAAATTGAAATGCATTTAAAACCAGTAACAGAGAGCACAAATGACAAATGCTCTGGTGTGCAGGGAATTAGCTTCATTCTTTTTGTATGACATAATTTTACAGGAAGCCCATGGTACAACGCGGTATTTTGCACATGACGTTTCTCATCACTAAACTACGCTACTTCTCAGATACACAACTTGGCTAAAGGAGGTCTACATATTATCTCCACTTCCCGTATTGAAAGGTAAAGTAATCCTTCTCTTCCATATGCTACAGTAATTCAACCCAGCTGTATAAAATTTATAGGCCATGTGAGCTTGGGAGAAAATGGCATCAAAGTAGTTGACATATCGGTTTCCCTGTAGGACCCCAAGGTATGCCTTGTCACTTTCTATCTCTTCCCCACACTAAAGTCGACGAAGCAAAACGCAGAGAGATGGACAGAACTCCATGTCTGTTGTATGCCACCTAATGAATACACATATATTAACTCATAATGTACACAAGTAAACTCATGAACTTGAATACTCATAATTTCACAGCACACTGAGCCATACTGTTGGGAAGAAAAATACCATCTTACGGTAATGCAAGAAAGAAAAGGCCAAATTATCGGTTTGCAGGTCCTCGGGACACAACAGCATCCAACATTTGTTACTTCATTGCTTATTCAAAATGCATTGTTATCGTAGTGCAGGTCAAAGAGAAAGAAGTACACAGTGAGCTCTAAATCCCTACAGGACTACTTAACACCTCTGTTCATGTCAGGACCATACATATAAGAGGAAGGTGTCGCCAACATAACAGGTAGAAAGATGCGATTCACACAGCATTTAATTTAAGCACTTAAATCCACACAGATGCGATTCACGGTATTAGAATTCATTTTGTAACGACCGCAGCAATTTGTGATATTCAACAATTTCAGGCCTCAGGACTAAAATTCTGCAATTTACTTTTAACACTACAGCACATAAGGGGTACATGGTTTTGAAAAAATCTACACTCTTTAGGAATTCAATCTGCTAAATGGGAAACGAAAAGTGCCAATCAACATATGAGCAGTTCCATCTAATTTAACACAGCCAGTGGTCAGTAATAAATGGAAAGGGACTTGGAGCAAATCACATACCAGTTGAAAACTCAATAAGGCAAGTATCAGCTTAGTCCTGATGAATCTCTCCATTTGCAGATTCATAAACCTCCACACCAAAATCATTGCCTGCTTCATCCACAGTATCCAACACCTGACTGTAGCAGTTCAATATCTCCTTGTCGAGTTCATAGTACTTGACTATCTTCTTTAAAGGCTTCAAATCCAGGTCAATGAAATTTGCCTGAGAAGTCATAACTTAAATAAGATATCAAAAGATAAAGGAAGACAACTTGCTAAGACACTTTGAACAGTTAATGTAAGAACATCACTAACTCATTACATAAGTAAGAATATATTGGTGGGAGATTTTAGAAAACCAACAATTCCAGAATTAATCAGCCATCATATAATTCTTTGCATTGTATTTTTTCTTCTCTTATAGTCAACGGGGAATAGTATCACTGTGATGAACTTTCAAAGTGCTTGGATGTAGTTTTGCACCCATTATGCATATTAATATTCATTTATAAGTTAAAGGCAACTCACCTTGTAATCAAAAATTTGCTTGGTAGAGTGTAGGTATACAGAACTGCAGGAAGATTCCAAATCCCGATCATCCCTTGGTCTAAAACTAATCATCAAGCTACAATCCTTTGCAGTTGCCGCTATCAAAAAATCTTTGACAATCTTCAAACTTTTATCAAATGGAACTGAGTGCAAGGAGGAATATCTATGTGGCCGTCCAGCTTCATCTAAGTCTCTACAGACCAAGCAAGGCTCGGAAATAATGTTGTAATATAAATGAATAACCCCTTCAATGTCAAAAACATCCAGCTTTTGGACCTCAAGTAACCGTCCAAGTACTCCGGAACAATAAACTGTCTCAGCAACAAGTTGTAAGAGATTTTCCGTACACTGGCCATCATCTGCCTGGATAATGCCCTTCAGTATATCTTCAAAGGCATTACCAATCACACCATTGGTTTTGTTTGCGCCACCACCAATGCCCCCGAATATGAGCACACCATCCAAGAAAACCCGGAAATTGTTTTGAGGAGTGGAATATAGACTCTTGATGGCTTTAAGTATTCTTTCTCTGGAGCCCGAAAAAAGATCCAATGGATCATACTCGCTCAACTCCGCTATCTGAAGAAAGAGATATTTAAGTCCGTCACATATTAGGGTAAAAGAAAAGCAGCATTAAAGAGAGATGGCCTCCCTATTAATGCTCATACAGTAAGCATTTTAGTCTAAAATATGATCTCCCAAGTTACAGTAGTAGCCATCATTTCATGTCCTTCAAGGTAGTCAGAGACCTTGTCGTCCAGAAAATCAACACAGAGAATTTCTCCATGCCAAGGAACAAAATATTGATGGATTGTCCACACTTGGCTTGAGAAAAAGCATAAGAAATGTAAGGAAAATTTACCTCCTGCCTATGCAACTTGAGGAATTGGTGCATCCGGAAACGAGTGGTTCTCCTTTTGATGGCATTCCTTTCAGATATGAAACTCGAAGATGGTAGATATCCACATTTGGGCTACTCGATGGAAACAAATAGGGAAGTTATAAAGCCTATAAGAAAAAGATATTGCTCAAGGACGAACAAGAGTTGAAGACAAGAACGATCACAGAGGAAATAAGAGAATCGAGGGAGATACCTTAATCTCTACAGATATGCATGGTCCACCTTCAGTTGATCCTGTGATCAGANTAGTATCACTGTGATGAACTTTCAAAGTGCTTGGATGTAGTTTTGCACCCATTATGCATATTAATATTCATTTATAAGTTAAAGGCAACTCACCTTGTAATCAAAAATTTGCTTGGTAGAGTGTAGGTATACAGAACTGCAGGAAGATTCCAAATCCCGATCATCCCTTGGTCTAAAACTAATCATCAAGCTACAATCCTTTGCAGTTGCCGCTATCAAAAAATCTTTGACAATCTTCAAACTTTTATCAAATGGAACTGAGTGCAAGGAGGAATATCTATGTGGCCGTCCAGCTTCATCTAAGTCTCTACAGACCAAGCAAGGCTCGGAAATAATGTTGTAATATAAATGAATAACCCCTTCAATGTCAAAAACATCCAGCTTTTGGACCTCAAGTAACCGTCCAAGTACTCCGGAACAATTAACTGTCTCAGCAACAAGTTGTAAGAGATTTTCCGTACACTGGCCATCATCTGCCTGGATAATGCCCTTCAGTATATCTTCAAAGGCATTACCAATCACACCATTGGTTTTGTTTGCGCCACCACCAATGCCCCCGAATATGAGCACACCATCCAAGAAAACCCGGAAATTGTTTTGAGGAGTGGAATATAGACTCTTGATGGCTTTAAGTATTCTTTCTCTGGAGCCCGAAAAAAGATCCAATGGATCATACTCGCTCAACTCCGCTATCTGAAGAAAGAGATATTTAAGTCCGTCACATATTAGGGTAAAAGAAAAGCAGCATTAAAGAGAGATGGCCTCCCTATTAATGCTCATACAGTAAGCATTTTAGTCTAAAATATGATCTCCCAAGTTACAGTAGTAGCCATCATTTCATGTCCTTAAAGGTAGTCAGAGACCTTGTCGTCCAGAAAATCAACACAGAGAATTTCTCCATGCCAAGGAACAAAATATTGATGGATTGTCCACACTTGGCTTGAGAAAAAGCATAAGAAATGTAAGGAAAATTTACCTCCTGCCTATGCAACTTGAGGAATTGGTGCATCCGGAAACGAGTGGTTCTCCTTTTGATGGCATTCCTTTCAGATATGAAACTCGAAGATGGTAGATATCCACATTTGGGCTACTCGATGGAAACAAATAGGGAAGTTATAAAGCCTATAAGAAAAAGATATTGCTCAAGGACGAACAAGAGTTGAAGACAAGAACGATCACAGAGGAAATAAGAGAATCGAGGGAGATACCTTAATCTCTACAGATATGCATGGTCCACCTTCAGTTGATCCTGTGATCAGATCAAGAAAGTACATTTTCATTCACTTGGTAAAACAAAACAGCCAACAGTTGAATCATCACATCATAGATAACTCATCACCCATCAAGTCCAGCTAAAGTTAAGTCAAACACATAAAGAAACAGGGCAATTACCGCGGTGAAACAAGGAATGATCAGACAGAATAATAGCAGAATCACGCTGTGTATCAAGCTTAGCAGCATCCACACGCCAAGGTGGACGGTTAAGGATCACATTATTCTCTACGCACCGAAGAAACTCCATGGACACCAAGACACGCCTCTGCCAAGTTGCAAATTACAAAAAATTTTAAGTATAAAGAAGAAAACTTGAAGGAATGGAGAGCAAAGGGTCACTCAAACTGAACTAAAGTGAGAATATTACCCCGGGATCGACGTGTTTGGAGCCTAAGAGAGGGCTCATTACAAGCTGAACATAGAGCTGGCCAGCAATTTCTTTGGTAGGGGCAGTAACAAGATCTTGTACGTCTCTCCAGAGTAACCGCTCTTGCTCTGTTAACGCCCTCTCGCTCTCTACTCTGGTTGGCATTCCCTTCCTCACTACTTTCTGGCACCTCATAACTTTCCCAATCTAATAATAGCAATAATCATCAAACCCAGAATCATATAATATCTAATTAGAACTTTAAATGACAAAAGATAAAGACTTTAAATAAGAGAACTGGAGAAGAAAACAGGAATTAGTAATGGATGGATAGGCTTACAAAAGAGGGGGATGATCCGGTGTAAGCGAGGACTAGATTGGCGGCACCTTCGCCTCTATAAACCCAATCACCTGCATCCTTGAGCCCCAATTTCACCTCCGCCACCTCCATTTTCCGGGTGTTGTTTCTCTTCTTCAACCAATCCGGAATTTGTTTATTAAAACCCTAAAAAAACCCACACACACACACTCCACTAGAGCCTATAATCCGATTTAAAGTAGCGAGAAAGAAATGTACCACGGCACGGAACTTGTTGGCGGACTGAGAGGAGAATTTAAAGCCGGAAACTATACAAATGGGAACAAGGCTTTTTCTTTTTTTTGAAAAGGAACAAAAGGGCCTGGTCGTGAGTCGTGACTCGTGAGCTTTATTAATTTAATGGAGAGGGGGGGCCAGGAGGGGCAGCAGCGCCGCTTGCTACCTACCACTCATTGACTGACTGCAAACTCAATATTTGGGGTTTGTGGGTTTATATAGTGTGGTTGGGGGGGTTTGCTGCTAGTCTTGACACTTGACTGTTGAAAAATGAGGGAGGGAGAGGTGGTGTGTGATTTCATGTGCGGTGGTGGTGGGGGAGGGGAGGGGAAAACTAAAGAGTGGCTGTGGTGGCGAACATTTGGATGCTGCTTCCTGCACATTTGTAACGCATGCGCTCCACCATTGATTGTGGACCATCCAAATTACCAAAATAATTGAAATATGGCATTATTACGCATCTTAATTATAAATTTTTAGACAATCTCTTTTTTTTTATATATATAAGAAAGGCTTGATTTTTTTTGTTTCTCACCCGGTGTCCGGAGCTTTGCCCCGACTAATCTGGGTATGGTGGGTGAGTCTCCGAATGACAATTTTCTGGTACACGAGGACTCGAACCCAAGACCTCGTTTGAGTGGAGCCAAGTCGCTTATCACTTAAACCTATCCCACATTACTATATAAGAAAGGCTTGATATTACTAAGTACATAATTGGTCTTACCAAAGGAACAATAATAACATTGTTAGAGACTCCCAAGGGGGGGCATTTCACCATAATTTTTGTTCTCAAAAAACAAAACCATAATTTTGGCGCTACTTTTCTAATACTTGGTTGGTTCCTGTAGTTACACTTAATCTCTTAGAATAAAGTCTTGATAAAAGAAATAAATATGTTGGTTGACCCGATTTGGCCCACTAACATAACTTGACAAAAATGGTTAAGTACTTTTGGCAAAAGCTGATGTGAACATTCCTTTTTTTAAGATGAAGATGATGAAGTGACTCTTTCGTTTTGCCAAGCAGGGAGATGTATAAAAAAAATGGGTTAGTGTGGGAGGCATGCTGGCAAGGTGGTGGCGCGAAGTGAGGTGGAGCCAGATCAATTCCACATGGTGTTTTCACGTGGATGGTCGACCCGGAATCGTATTCGTTGCGGGTATCAAGTCGGGTTTTCCTTGTCGGAGAGTCCAGACAGACAGGGCCCAAGTGGTCTGGACAGATCTCGGCCTTGCCAGAAGCCAACATGAAGATTGCAAGACAGAGTGCTTTTTGAACTAATTTTGGGCTTCCATCTTCCACGTTCAACAGTAATAGGCCTAAAAAATTATTTAGATTTTTGGTCCGCATTGAAATTTTCTGTATCCAAGGCCTGGACCAAATCGTATCTTATGTAGGTTGTACCTGCCCAACAAAGAGGTAGGCTTTGAGTTGGGTTTGCAGGTTATTCACTCACTCTTGAAGATGACATAAGATAGTAGTGTTAGCTCAAAACAATTTTTCTATCTTTTAAACGAAAAAGGATTCAGATATTGAAGAAACATATCCTTGGCATATGATAGTTGCAGGCATAAAATGGCTACGTTATTGATAAAAAAAAAAAAATACAACCCAAAACAATTTATCATATATATGTGTGCATGTGTAAAAGATCGCTACAAAGTTGCTTTAAGCTCGATTTGTAATCAAATCCAACATTTACAGATTTGATCAAAACCCGGGAGAGAACAACAGTCTTGCATCCCGCGAGAATACGTACTTTTATAGCATAAAGAAGATATCAGGGGAGGGCAATGAAATTTGTCAATCAGATCCACAAGTACATGGTCTTGATACGTGAACTGGGTCGGATCCAAATTAGTCGGGTAAAGCTCTTGATATCAAATGGAAAAAAAAAAAAAAGAAATTTGAACCCAGGTTCATGTAACACATAATTGTATTCGAAAGTCCTGTTGCTATAAATATAATGAACTTGATTCTCTTTATGTCAGGTCAGGTATGCTTAGGAAGATGGTATTTTCTTGACAAGTAAGGATAAGCAGAGCTTTTCTACCTGATTATTATATATTAAGATTCTATATATGCAACGTGTATTTGCTCATCTACCTCCATATGTAACCGTCGATATCATTGTCTGCAAACATTTTCCTTTAGTCATTGTTAACTTGATATACCCTATATGGATAAACCTCCGTGTACCAATAATTCTAAAGCAAAATAAATTAAGACTTGATCCCAAAACAATACCTTTTTAGGGTATGTATCCAGACAATAATATATAATTCCATTTTCAAAGGTCTTATCATTAATTAGATAGCCACACGAGCCCTGTTTGGTAGATCATACACAGTAAGGTACGTTGCTAATTGCTGCAATTCAATTATGAGATAGAAGGTGAATATGTTAAAAAGTAATGTAGCAGAAGTTCAGAGTATTTGAGACAACAAGAACTTCTGTTCAATTTCTTAATGATAACCAACCATGCCATGTTTCAGATACCATAATAATGCTTCATTAGATAACTTATTATAAACCTTTTTGTCACCTCTGTCCTCCGGTCCAATATATCCAAATGTTCAAAATGTTCGTACATAATATGGATGGATACCTGAACAAGACAAGTTGGTCATATCATAATGTCAAGCAGCAACAGAAGGCAAGCCATTCACTGAAAACGAAAGTCTTCAATCTTGACTCCTTCCTTGTCAAAAGACCCAAGACCATACCTATTAATCTTGGCTCCATAAAACGATCGAGACCCTCTCTTTATTCTCTGTCTTGTTCCCTTTAGTGCACAGTTGATAGATTCTCTGCTGCTATAAAATATACAGATCAGTAGATCACCTACTATAATTTCTTCTTGCTGGAAGGCCACATAGTTCTATATTACAATCATAATAATAAGCAAAGCACCGTCTGGTACTAACATACATTCTATCACCAAGACACCAACCAGTTTCTGTTGAAATTGTTAAATGCCAGTCTTTCTCAACTACACCATAACACCATAGGGAATATTTTTTTTTTGTCGAAACACCATAGGGAATATATATAAGTATTAAAGTTATGTTCAAATAATTTAATATTGGACCTTCAATTAATATCCAAGCCACATACTTTAGATGGGTATAGATATGCGCATACACCTACACCATGGGTCACGTAATTCTTCCTTTCTCTTCCAAAAAAAAAAAGAAAAAGAAAGAAAATTCTTCCTTCTGTAATCGGAAATTCCTTTTTTCCGGCCTCGTGACTTTAAAGCAATTAGTGTAAGTCCTTCTTTTCGACACGTGTCATTTTCATGTAATCTCATTGATCAACTCCACACATTTTGTGGCACCAAATTGCTTTGTTGTTAAGGAATGCTCTTTTTTTTTTTCTTCACAAAAATAGAAGAGATGATGCTTATTTTATAGTGGACAAATATTATATGTCGTTTGGTCACACCAGAGATTTTGGATTAAAGTGATGGACTTGAAAAGAATTGATTAGTCGTCTAATTGAAAAGTATTTCATCACATCCTCTAGTGTTTGAATTAAGCAAAAGATTGATTAGCTGTAGACATTGCCTAATCGTAAAATTGAATCTAAATTCAGTAAATGGAATGACAGAGATTAAAATATCATTTTTTAAAATTAAAAGACCATGTGTACATGAAGATGATATTGGATACAGGCAAATTTCAGTTTGCAAATAGTCTTATAATCAAATCGCCATAACAAAATTGTGAATTGTGACAAGGTAAATGGGTCCACCATTGTTTATGGTGGTCAGATATTTTATTTTCTATTCTTTCTCCCTTTCTCCTTGCAATAATGGACTAGAATCCTAAATTTTGCACAAATATTTCTTCAAAAGTAATACAATTAACTGATTAATGAATCTTAAGGATGTTATGTGTGTACAGTGTATAGGAAGCCGTCCTACCATCTTATCCACTACTCTTATCATCATTATGTTCGGTGTCCTTTTCGATATTTAGCTGTTCCAGGTTTTTAAAGTATGCGTTTCAATTAATGTAATGACACTAAAATAGTGAAACCAAATTTATAATTTCCACCATCCATATTAACCAAAAATATAAACGAGTAGAACAAACAAATATAAATCACGAACGAAACTGACACTTCAAATTGTGTAAATCCTCGGCGGTTTGGAATATATGAAACAGAAGTAGGGACAAATATTTACTCTGATATTGTGAATAGATTGCAATTTCAAGTGCCCGACACTCATTTCATAATACTTGATGATGTTGACTTAGCTATATTATAAGCCAAATTATATGTTTCAAAGATCTGCTTTTATAGACACCAACAAATTAACATATAATCTAGTGCTCTGCACTTTTATTCTTCTTTTTTATTCTTTTAGAATAGCTATTTTGCATTTCTAGCCCGCACTTTTTTCTTTGTTGTGTTGTTAATTATTCCTAATTAATAATTGAGAGGTATAAGTATCCTATGTTGAACCTGAAGAACACAGTGAGGAAAGTATATAGTAGGTGACGTTTTTTTTTTTTTTTGAACCAACTATAGTAGACACTAACAAACCCACTTGTATTAATTTTTCCAGTTTCTTTTGGTTGGCTGAAGGAGTAGAAGAGAAATGACAAAACAGAGAGACAAGATATCATTATTACTGTCCTAATTAGAGATAGCTATGTTAATTATAAGACCCTGTCTGCTGTAATTAACTGTGTTTCTCTTTCTTCATACGGCATCAAAATTACTTTTTTTTTAAAAAAAAATCCAAGCATGAAAAGAATGAATTTCTTAATGAGTAATCTATTAGAACTAGCGATCATCAACTTACCAATTGAAAATTGGACGACAACATGTCAACTAAAATATCCAAGGAGTTCCTCACAAAAAATAATAAAAAACAAAATATCTAAAGGAATTGACTACTACTTCAGTTTTTACGGTATTACTGTCGCTGTACTAGTGATTCAAAGGAGGACAGATGACTCGATCTCCATTATGAAATTCATATCTGCGTATATATCATCAAGTAAATGCTAAGTGATCTGCAAATTCAGGACATCTCCTGCAGTTTTAAAATGGCAATTGGTCTGTTTAAACATAAATTCAACAATTATAGACGGGGACCATAACCAGATACACACAAACGCAGGCATACAATGCTTGTAATGTTGACTGTAGGATGCCGGAATTTGATTGGACCCTTGGGTAATAAAATGTGAGCATAATTCTCAGCTGACATACGAAGAAATAAGACATTAAACCACTATACAACAATTTGCAATAGAAAAGCCTAGATGTGATGTAATATGAAGAAGCCAATGTTTCAGGACTAATTAAAATCCAAGAAACTTAACTCTCAAGAAAAAAAAAAGATGAAGCCAATGTTTCAGGGAAAAAAATGGAAGCTGCCACATAGCAAAAATAATCCAAACTCCTGCATATATCAATTCTAAGTGATGGACCCTTGTTTTGGATCTATTGTACGGATCATACAACATCCCCCACGAGTCCAAAGCAAAATAATTGATATGATTATTGCATAGTACAACTGTTGAGGGGTAGCTAATATATTCATAAAAGATATATATATTCAACAAAAGAAGAAGACACGTCGGCGTCTACTGAAAAAGAAACCTCTTTTTTATGCCTTTTTGCTGCACAAATTTTCTCCAACAAGTGGATAAGAGCAGGCAGCTTCAGTACAAAGAAGCCACCATAATACAAAAAATTAATTCTTTGCAACCCCACAAGTCCACAACAAAGAGCCTTTCTTTTTTTTTTCTTTTTGGTTTTTTTTATATATAAAAAAAAATTCAACCACCGCAAACAACCATCGCCTCACCCCCACACCACTCCTCATCCCTTTACTTTACACTTCCTAAACGGGTCCTATCAAATAGATATTAAAAAGGATTTGTATAAGAACCCTGAGGGAGAAAGAAAAAAAAAAAAGAACTAAAAAGAGCACAAGAGGAAGAATAGCAATGATAACGACTTGTCCCCTGCAAGGAAGACGAGACAATATGCACTGTAGTGGTAGGGAAGAGTGAAAAATGTTAGCATTACTTTCATTCTTTTCTTATTATTTGTTTGTATCAGAAGTAGTACTTTCATTTGTAGGAGGATATCCTTCTAACTAATGCCATGAAAGAGTACCAAAAAGATCCACCAATTCAACTACTATACACTGAATCTTACTGTGGGAGATCCACTGAAAGTAAAGGTACTAATTGCTCTGCATATTTTACAGCCCAAACTCTGATGTGTAAGGAGTAGAACAAAAGTGGCTTTTAACTTGCAAGATTTGCAATCTTTCTAACTCAAAAAGATGCTCTTTTCCTGGAGTTGGAGCAATTAAGCACTTGGGTTAAAGCCAAATTTTGCGGCTGGTAAAAGAGTACAACCGTATATTTTTTTAATCAAAATGATTGTGCCATCATGTGTACCTTCTTTCTTGGGATTATGAAAGAATGATTTGCTTATGATTTGAATGCTGTTACTAATCTTTTGGTGTCACGATGTACCAAGAAAATGCACGTTTAGGTGTGATTGTGGGGTCATACTAACACAGAAGTTGCAGTGAAATCCAGTTTCACTAATCTTCATCGCCTTCAGCCAGAAAAGAGAGCAGGGCAAGGTAAAACAAAACTCCAATAACAATTTCTAGCAACTGAGCACAGCTTAAGCTAATAAACACTGCAATTTCATTGCCAAAAACCTGAAGAGTGAGATTAGTTGTGTACATTAAATTTTTTCATCTTGATCACTGAAAGATAATTCCATTCACCAAATTAACCTGCGGTTAATTTATTAGAGCAAAAGCAACCTAATCTGATTTAGTAACTTAACAGACAGGTTAATTTTGGTCAAATAATTGAGATTGCTGATTCTGCCACATATCACAGGGTGATGATGAGCTTCCACTTTCCCTTTGAAATAATCGCACAAAGGCAACAGCCATCACTATCAAGCTCAGGGCTAAGTAACAAGCTGAACACTCAGCATCAACATAGCCATCAAATGCCAAAATTGAAATCTGGACTTCGGGTCATCCAGGTGAACTATTTATATCTTTTCCTTTCTGCATAAGAAATTCAAATACATATAGGAAAAAAACAGATGGGGCAAAGAGGGTATATGTCAAATCAAGTACTTCACACAGAAAATATTAATCAAGAAAGAAAACCATAATTAATATAACATTTCCTCAAAGACGAGAATTGTAACTCTTTACATACCAAATTCCGACCAGGAACAAAAAGAACACAGAGAAGATAATATGATAATAACCCATATAAACTGGGGAATCCCTATTTTCTACACTTTTTTTTTTTTACCTCAAACTGCAAACCATCGATGATCACCTATAGGTGGTGATAGATACATACTCTCTTTTTTCCTTTAATAGAGCCATATTCTCATCAAGCAAAACCTTCCTAGTACTCGCAATAAAACTCTCAATTTTAAGCCTGAACTCCTCACTGTCCAGCTCATGCAACGAGCTCCTATCAGGAGTGTGTTCGCCACTGCTGACCACCGTCGACTCCGTCCGCCTCAACCCACGGCGGCGATTCTCCTTCACATCCCTCCGGCTCATCTCCGACTGTGACCTCCTGTACCGCTTCTCTTCACTTTTTCCAGGATGATCATCATCAACTACTGCAAGATCACGAACTGGGTTGTCGTTTACTTGGTCATCACAACCAGCATTCCCATGAAGAACTATTTGTTTCTCTGACCACCCGTGGTTATCCTCCAAGCCATCCTTTTCTGGCGTTTTCTCCGGTTCAGGCACCACAACCATTCGTTTCTCCTCCACTGCGACCGCTGTTTCCCGGCGAGGAGTCGATGAGGCGGAAACAGAGACGTATTGCCCATAGAGGTCCTGCTTGAACTCATTCTCGGAAACAGAGACGTATTGGCCATAGTGTTCCTGCTTGAACTCATTCTCATTCTCCTCGACTGCGGCTGCTGTTTCCCGGCGAGGAGCCGATGAGGCGGAAACAGAGACATATTGGCCATAGAGGTCCTGCTTGGACTCTTTCTCATTCTCGCCGCCGTTGGTGTAGGTGGAGAGGAAGTAGATGACCACTATAAGCATATTTGCAAGCACAAAAACGTTGAATTTCTCTCCCAAGAGAGTAGAAAGATTGGAACCTGTATCTTTAATGGACTGGGAACAACAATTCAGCAAACAACACAACAAGCAGAAAGCTCCGGTTAACTGCAGGCAGTAGCTAAGGTTTCTTCTCCTGTTGTATCTTCTCACAGCGTCTGCTTTTTCTGCCTTCACCGTGTCAATCTCATACGAGGAAGCCATTCTCGATAGTTTCCTGGGTTTTCTTTCTTTTGTAGGAAGAAAAAAAAACAAAGAGAAGGTAGACGGAGATGGGTGACAGGAGAGGGAGAAGAGGCAAAGATTGTTTATTATAAAGAGAGAGCTTAGGGTTTTCTGGTTGCTTTCTTTCTGGGGAGGATCTTCCAGACAAGGAAAGACCATAAAGAGGGAAAATAAGGGAAGCAGGGAGTTAGCTAGCTGGACAGGAGAGAGTGACAGTGAGCGAGGCCTTTGTTTGGTAGGTGTGTGTGTACTTTGCTTATTCTTCTTCTCTTTTGATTTCCTTTTCTTTTCCTATTGAGGAGTAAGTTTTGGAGGGAGAAAAAGGAAAATGGGTGATTCTAAGGATCCAGTACTGGAGGGGTTTTATAGAGTGGGAGTGGAGCCTGTTTTGCTCCGCGAGACACTTAATTATGCTAAGTTTAGGACTTTAAGGAAATAAAATATGGGTTAAGTAAGACCATTAAAATGAACCTAACTGCAGCAATGGTCCACAGCTTTTGTAGTGAAAGAAACTAAAAGAAAGGAAGGTCATGACAGGAAAATTTTTAAAGCACTACGTACGACCAGTTTGGAAGGAAAATAAGCGTGTGCATCGGGAATTTTGAGCTGGAAAATATATTATTGTCTAGGATCTCGCTTATATATACGCAAATAAACTCAAATTGAATTGACATTAAAAGCTTGCAGATCTTTACAGAAAATAAGACCTTCAAATTTAATTAATACGCTTTCCTTTCTGTCGGAAAATTCCGCGTACAAAATTCACACAAAGCTCAGTAATTAAGCAGTTTCAGATATTGGTTTTATTTTGGTTTTTCTGGTTGTATTAGGCCCTACAAATAAGGTGGATGATTAATTTAGAATTAGACAAAATTGATTTATTAGGGGCAACCCTCGTATATTGCATATTCCAAAAGGTAAAAATCGTATAGGAACCTTGGGTAACGAAGATGTTAAACTCCTTACCACTCGGTTCAATAAGCATTAGTATCCTGACCAAAAAAAAAAGCATTAATATCAGTTGATAAGATTTTGGTTGGGTGCATTCGGTTCTCGATTCTAATATCCGTTATGAAGTACATAATTAAAAAATTATTTAAAATATGAAGTGATGATGTGTACTATTGGTTAAATACTTGATAAAATAAAATATATATTTCCAATAATCAAAATGTAATTTTCTCGTACTTTGAAGTAGAAATGACTCTCCTTACTTTTTTTTCCCAAACGTAGGCTAAACCCAATTCGGGTTTATTGATATCTATGGCGAGGAAAAACTATTTTATGTAAGCTCTTTTATATCTAGAGGAAAACATTTTTTATTTTTCTCAATTTAAAAGTTTTCTGCTAGTTTTCTTGATAAAGAAGCGGGGCAAAGCCCATATGAATCAACTAAAGGATAGAGAAGAAGTTTAAGGTAAAGTTGTAGTCTTGCAATACATTTACGAATTCAGTAAATGAATCTGTAAAA
Source organism: Turnera subulata (assembly GCA_028386065.3). Lineage (NCBI taxonomy): Eukaryota > Viridiplantae > Streptophyta > Magnoliopsida > Malpighiales > Passifloraceae > Turnera > Turnera subulata. The sequence continues at coordinate 60,803 of JAKUCV010007153.1, forward strand.
GATCAGCAACCCAAATTTTTATTGGGTCATTAGCATCTCAAGTTAGTGCCGTGGTTACTGGTTATCATAATTGAAGTTTATCCATAAAGTTCAATCATCATATATGATATATCATACATGTCCTGCAGGTCTTCTCTGTTTGTGGTGTAAAAAAGGAGAGCAGAGGACCAGAAAATTTCCATAGATACGGAAAAGGAGACATGCAAATTGCAATATTCAGGTCTAAGTGAATCTTTGCCACCAAACTTCCATGGGAAATTCATGAGATGCAAAAAAAGAGAGCAACAACTCGTGGATTGGTCGTTGGGATGATGAAACCCATGAAACATTGATCCATTCAAACTTTTAATTAATCAGCTCTGTACGTACTAATGTAATCAGGACCAGCAATACTAGTAGGGGAAGACTGGAAGTAGTAGTACTAAAGAAGGGAAGGAAATATCACGTGAAAACCTGTAACTAACTGACCAAAAAGCAAGAGTAGTGAGACAGTACAAGCCAATTAAAAAGCTAAAGAAACTACAAGTAGGAGTTTAATTTCTCCTGTTGCAAACCCCAAAAAGAATCACATTCTTTCTTTTTCTCAATCGAGTACAAAGCCAGAGTTCACAGAAAGTACTAGATTCTGATGGTGCCATTGTCACACATGCTCTTCCAACTTTGTTTTTGCAAATTAGAGGTAAATTGCAATGCTTAAGGCGTTATCTTTTATTTGTTATTTTTTACAATGTGATAGTGTTTATATATCAAAATCTCTACAGGAAATCATTAAAAGAGTTAATTGTTTATCGATGCGCAAGATAATTTTGAGGAGAGTTGTATGTAAGGTGTTAATTACATTGCAGGGTTGTGGGCGGGATTTGCTGGTAAATCAGGATATTTAATTAGTCAAGGGAAGCATTTGTGCATCCATGATTACTCTAATCTTGTGATTCAGTTAAAGATGAAATGATTACTAATTTAGTAATCAAGATTAGGTGAAAAAAGTGAGTTTGATTGATACATTATGGCGTGCAATGAAAAGGGTAAAGTCAATTTGTCATTTGGGACCCAGAATATGGAAAAGGTAATGATGATTCCCTAAGGTTTATTATCCAGGGAGAAGTTTCCGATCCATGATAATCCCCCCAAGGCCTGCCCTTTTTTCCAAGCCAATCTCTCGAGTCATAATCATGTTTTAGAGAAATCATTCTGCTCGCCACTTTGAAATTCTTTCTTTCCCTTTTCATTAGCCAATTATATTTGGATTGGACCGACCAAGGATATAGAGTCAATAACAGGTTTTGAAAGTTTGGGTTTTTTATTGTCTAAAATGTGTTCCTTCCACAAGATAAATGCTTATTTTATATATATAAGGATTTGAAATCTGAATTTTGATCTCACATCAAAATCAAGTTTTGGCGACAAAGTTATGAATTATGGATTTACTAATACTAAGCGTTTGCATGCTTATCAGTTATCAGGAATTGGGATTACGATTGGGGCTCTTTTATCCCACATTAGTGAAGGGTTTGAGCTATGAAATATCTCGGTCCTAAGATATGTGCACACTTATGGGGGGATTTACTGATTTTAAGGTATTTGCATGCATCCTCGTATATGTTGTTGACTAATCCCCTTCAAATTAAAAACAAAGTCACCGCATCAATTTTGGTTGGCTATATTTGGAGAATAATTCTTACTCATCCGGCGTATATGTTGTAAAAAAGTTCAAAATTAGGGTAAAAGTCTTATCAAAAAAAATGTGTTGTAAAAAAATGTTTTCATATAAGAAATACCCCCCAATTTGATCCAAAGGTATGCTCGAAAATTATATCTCGACGTCCAAAATATTATTTTATCATATAAAACCATTTTCATAATAGAATGTGCATCCTAACTTTGATGAAAGAGAGATAAGATAATATAAGGTAAATTAGGTTTCAATTATGCCGATGAGGCTGATTTTTCGACCAGCTTCTGCTAATTTAATCGCTTTACATCACTGTTATGACAACCTATGTTTCCTAGAAGGTTATCTTAAATATTTTTCATGCGTCATTACATCTAATATAAAATTGTCACGGGCCATAATCCAATTATCGGCCTGTAGTTTCGAGAGGTCGGTAATACGGTGTTGCCCTTTTTCTTTTTCTTTCTCCTCTTCTCCCTACAAATTACAATCAAATAGTTGGTTATGGACAAAAGTCTCGAGCCTACATTGACATGAGATGATTTGGTGAAATCTTATCCTAATTAACTCAACTCGTGTCAGTTTTGGGAGCTTTGCACCCTTCACAAGAAAAGGAAAATTTTATAAAGAATAATAAAGCCGGGGAAGAAAATGAATGGGTTTTGTCTATTTAGATCGAATAAAAAGCACAAAATAATCACAGACAATGACAACAACAACGTTGATGAACTTTGAGGAATGCAAGAATGCTTCATTTCTTCTCCTTTTCTAATCCCCCAATAATTGACGGTAATGGATAACCTGGGAGGATTAACCAGTTTCCACTTTCCACTTGGCTTTATAGACTTCACAAGGATATGCCCGCAATTTAAAGGCAGCAACAGAATGTGTACTTTACTGGGATCAAACTACAAAATGGAAGTAGACATGTCAATAAGCAATAAGCCAATAGCACCAGAGTCAGCTTTTCACAGACTGGACGTGGCATACACTCATTTGACGTTCTCCCACATCCACATTTCTTTTTTTTTTTTTTATGACACATCCACATTTCTTCTAGGCGAATAGAGCAATTTGTGATGCCACATCATCAGCAAACAGCAATTTGTCCAAAAGCTGACCTCTAAAGATTAACCTCCTTTAAAGTACTTGCATGATTTTGAGACTTTAATGGATAAAAAAGAGTACGGGAGGATATCTTTATCTCCAGAATTATTGCACTTCAGGAGTTAACCGTGAAAAGTATCCCCGTTTCCATAAACACAGATTCATACCAATCCATAAATTTTGATATCCTTCATGAAAAATTAACTGTTTTATATTGACAAAGATTTTAGCTCATAGAAAAACAAGAAAATTAATATTATAACTAGCTATCCACCCCCCAAACCACCGATTCTGCGAATTGGCAACGTAATCGATACACCACGACAACAATTTGTAAAGAGATTATTGCCACAGCTTGTTAGGCCTTTGGGGTCATAAATCTTTTTATGGTTCATTTGCAACAAACCCCAAAGACTTTGGATAGGGAAAGTGCCATTTTGGTAATGGGCTGCTCTGGCTATTGGCGTGTCAAAAGTGTTTCGTTCGATGAACAAATGAGACCATGTCTCACCAATGTAGTTGGACTTTTTGAACGAAACAGGCCCACTCTGTTCAAAGTTTCTACTTCAAGGAGCTCCTACTAACCCACAGCATCCGCTGTGGAAGAGGTAAGGTTCACTTCCTTTTGTTCGACTTGATACTGCCTAACCATAATCCTAGGCTTGTAAATCCTGCTCGGGCACACTGTCTTGGCCTGGTTATATTTATAGCTGTCTTATCCTAGGAAGGAATGCAGGTACAAAGCCAAAAATCGGGTTTGAACCAAGCAGATGCAGTTTTAATTTATGAGCTTACAAGCCGACCTTACAAAAAATGAACTGAACATGGAAGGAAGAATTGAAATTTGAAATCATTCACCAGAAGAGGTATCTGTTAAGTAAAACACAAGTAATGGACAATTGTACTTTACGAGACACAATAAATTGTGAGCACATCAAATTCTGTTCATAACTCAATAAAACAATTGAAGCCATCACACGAATAAACACTTCTACATCGTAATAGCTCAGAACTATATTGAAGAGATGCAAGATCTTTCTTCATAAACTAAATAATGCCCCATATGCCAAACGCCAATGGATGGATAGTATCTCTACATGTCTGATGATGACAGTGAAGAATTTCGAAGAGCAATACACTAAACAAAGTAATTCCAACCAAAGCCGAAACACGAGCATTTCACAATGAACTTAAGCTGTGAAAGGCCTGCAAACTGTGCTCCTGAATCGAAGTGTAAGAGAGGCATCAAACCAAAAGCCACATTCATGGAGATTGTCATGCGATTTCCAGGATGTTGCATTTTCCAGCTATTTGAATTGAATTTTTCATCAAATGTGAAGCTTTATGGCAACGTAGCCTTTTCACTTCCAGCTTCTTTAAATATAATAATGCTACAAGCACTGCGTTTCTACGCCTATGATTGACCAAATAACCTGTTCTAGAAGCACAAATAAATCTAGTACTATTGCTGTACCCCAAGTCAAGGATATTGCAGCTTGTAAACTGCGTCTCAAACAACAATTGAACGCCATTTGTTGTTAGCTTTCGCTTCACAAGAGTGGGAGCGAAGCCCGAAAGAATTGTGTGAGTTTTATTTTAGTTGAATAGATTCAAAAGGGCAGTACATCTCCAAAAGAAAATTTCAGAAGGGAAGTAGCTATCAAGACAACAATACATGTGCTTGATGGATAGTGCAAGGCTTTCCAGAATGTCCAGTTTCAAAAGAAGAACACTTAATCCTCTCTACGTTTCCGATCAAACCTAAACAAACAGTACGTAATTGCAAGCGTAGTAGAACAAATAGTCCTTGCTTAATCTTCCCATATACTTGGAACGGAATACTTCTCCTACAGTCAGTCCTATCTATTTGCACCAAGAATTACGAACTGACTCCAAGTAACAGAAATGATTGGTTTCATCTGAATAAAATGAGTGAATTATTCTATGAGAAGCATACAGCATTAACCCACAATTACCAAATTTCAATCCGAAACCAGTTTCATTCTCATAAAAACAGAATACGCATATCCATCCAACAAACTACGGACCCAAATTACACGACCACAAAGATAATCACAGAACCCCATATAGTTAACCTCAAGCCACCAAAAGACAGGACACCCTTTCTTTTTTGTCTACTACTTCTTCTTCTTCTTGCTTCTGGGGGGCAACACAATCTCTCCCTTGAGGTTGGGAATCTTCATGAACTCGGCCAGCTCCCCGTACTTCTTCTTGAACTTCTCCACCTGGTTGTCTTCCAAGAGGACGCCGGAGCGGTCCCCGAGGAAGAACGGGTGGTTGCCGGACCACGTGTCCACCACGTACTCCTTCTGGGTCCCGCCCGTCGTCATCACCAGCTCCCCGTTGCAGTACACCTTCGCGTCGTCGTAGAATTGCGGGTGTATATCCTTCTTTTTGCAGGTCACCTGCAGGGCGGGATTCCTCCCGGCATTTGCCTGCTTCCCCTGTTGCAATAGTTCAAAAAACAAAAAAACAAGAGAAGTGATTGGGTTGCATAGAGAAGAAGAGAGATTGAAAGAGTGATTCGAGGTGGGTTTTTTGTGATTTATTCATTCACTTTACCTTTTGGGTTGGCGGGAATGGACGGGAGAGCGGTTTGGATTGGAGGAATGTACTGGCTAGAGAGAGCGCCATTTTTGTGGGCGAGGAAGAGGACACTTGGTTTGGTTTTGGAGGAGGATAGGGAGATTTCCTGTGATGAAAATGAAGATGAGGGAACTGTTAGTGGGCTTTTGGTGGGCTATTTTCTCTTTTGGGTTTTGTTTTGAGTTTGGAAATATTTTTGGGCTTGAAGTGTTGTGTTTGGACCAGAATTGGGCTACATTAAGAATTTGCTTCTCTAGGACTGAAAGTACTGTCCTTTGCAAAACTGGTTTCTAAAAAAAGAGGCATGCAGTGTCGTAGAGTTGAGTTGACAATTGCATGTGAATAAATCACGGGATCTTTTTGTTTTCCTTGATAAAGTTGTTATTTTTTCGCAGGAATGATCTTCTTTTGTTATTGGATTTTTGCTCTTATTGGCAAGTTTGACTGTATCGGGTTTGATGCCTACTGCTGCCCCTTTAAGTGGTGGGACTTGTGAGCTGCGACACTGAAATTTAGTGCCATTTTATCAAGGAGTTTCGTCCACACAATCAGCCTTTTATAATTAGACAATGCAAGGCAACTTGCCAGTGGGGTGTTCATCATTCCTAGATGTGTGTGGTTGTGGCCAGTAGCTACTTATACTCCATGGGATTGATTAGTTTCTTTCTCTGTCTTGTTTTTCCTTTTTGTGGTTGCAGAACAATTAAGGCCGTAATTCTCCTCAATGAGCTCATGCAACCCAATTATGCAAACTTATGGCATCCTTTCATGTGGTAGTTGCAATTGTTTGCAACCCTTTGGTATTTGGTTTGGGTAAAGTTTGTTGCCATAGTTCTTTGAAAGCAAAGACATGGTTGCTAAGCAAGGAAATAGACAGAAAGTCAACAGATAAGTGGGATAGTTGTTGTTAGATGAGAAAGAAATTACTACTCCCTGATCCACAATAGATGACGCTTAAGACTTTTAATTTTGTTTCAGAATATATGACGTTTAGCAAGCATTAAATTTTTTTTCCATATTTACCTATATTTAATTAACCAACTATTTCCTAACTACTTCCTTATTTACCCATACTTTTATTTCTTGGGAGAATAAAAAGGATAGATTAGTAATTTAAATATCAAAATTTAATGAAAATAGATCTATTTAATGCTTCCCTTAATGGGAGTGCAAATACCTTAAACGTCATCTATTGTGGATCAGAGAGAGTACTATTTTTGTGTGTTAAACAAACTAATCAGCATATGATAAGGTTATTACTTACAACTTTTGCCTCCGTTAATGTCAACTACTATCTAGTTTTCACAAAAATCAATTCTCATGGTTTATAGTGTTTTGAAAAGACTGGTACCTACTTTCCAGAAAAACTTTAGTCCAAATTCCACTTGACATAGTAGGAGAGAAACCCTCGAGCATCCGGTGGATATATTATCGGGAAAGGGAGACCAATTATTTCTATCATGTTCCTTTCTAAAGCAAATAGTAGTGTTTGGCCATGAGTCGTGGGTAGCAAAAACCTTAAAACATCTTAGACTTCTTAGTACCGTGAATGTTTCCGGTGGACGTTTATATGTCATAAATTCAACAACCCCCTATTCACTACTATTCACTTGCTGCGAGTGTCCGGCCACAAACACACGATTGTGACATTCACAGTACACTACCAGCATACAGATATTTAAGCTCGTCTATGTTTTGATCACACTCTCATAAAATTCAATGATGATATGAATCTTCACTTCATCTTTCTTCTTTTGATAGAAACTCTTCGCTTTCATCTGGTATTCATGTGATAACTTTGTTTCATTCTCCTGATTTATGACAGTACTCGATTGAATATGTAAACAAGTATGAATTTTTTTAATGAGAACAGGAAAGTTGAGGTACACGATTATGATAAAATAAAAGTTCTGGTTGCTAAAAGTCCCAAATTCCTCAACTATGCAATCTAGTCCCGTCATCCCCACCCCCAAAAAAAAAAAAATGATTCTCGTTGGATCCATCAGTCCGAAATCAACTTATAGCCACTAATTTTGACAAAAAGGAAAAAGAAAATACCACTCCAAATATATTATATCTAATGACAATTCTCGTGGATTTAAATAATCAAGTGGGGTTAAGAAATTTGATAAAATCATCAAAACTCTAAAAGAATGATTGCTTTTTTCCCTCAAAGTATGCAACTAAACCAATTGAAGGAAACGAGTATTCATCTAGGGTTCCCTGAACGGAAATTTTAATTATGTTCATATTTCCATACAAGACCAGTGAGCTAGACAGTGACAGTCGGTGACAAGAACGGAGATACCTGAGAGTGACAGCAAGTTGGGTGGCAATAGCCGATGCGTTCGCGGGGGGGCTTAAGGACAACATCGGCCGTCAGCGACACCGACAAGTGTCAGTTTGTAAACATCCTAATCAATCACCACCTGTCACTCTTATGCTAATTTGGAACACATCATCCTCGGAGAGTCAAATTTTTTTCTTTTTAATAAAATGAGTCATCACAGCAACGTAGTGCTTTCCTGCAAATTCAATGGCTCAAAAACGAAATCATCTTTGGGTAGTTGCCTGTTTAAATCAATCACTAGTCTTTTACCAAAAAAAAAATCAATCACTGGTCACTGCCCCTACATCTTTGATTAATTTCTTTCCGGAAGCAAAAAAATCGTTAATTAGCGGTCATATTAAAAGTGCAGGACCAGAACATGTTTTCCTTACAATAACAGAAACTTGTTACAAGTCTGAATCCATACAAATATGCCGCCCAGATCCATATTTTTCTTTCTACTGACATTTTATTTATTTTTGTATATAAACCCATTTTGACGGGGAGTATGAAAAAGATATTAATTTGGAATTCAATCAATCATTATTAATTATTCCGAAACATCTACGTTAGAATTCATGATTCCTTATCATGATTACAGTAGACAAGAACGGATTTAAAAATATACAGTGAAATATTGTTTTCCACACCACCCAAATTTTGATTAAAGAAAAATGAAGGCCACATGCTTGTGATACCATACTTATTATATTAGCAGTTACACGTGAGAGCCTATACCCCCGCGTCAATGATCTTACCAATAATTAAAAAGGAAAACTGATAAATCTCTTGATTACGAAACCGACAAAAGCAATAGTTTTTTTTTGATATTGACTTTACATGTATGAATCTGCTTAATCTGGAACTTGAGAGGTTGCTTCGTTAGGCATTAAAGATTGGAAAGAGGAGTTTGATCATAAGAAAATAATGAAGAAAAAAAGGGTAGTTAGTACTACTAATTATATAAGTTTATTCACTTATGGAAGAAGAAAGAGGGACCACAGAGAGAGAGAGAAAAGAATAGAAAAGATCCTTTTTAGTCCCTAGTTGAACTAAAACACACGAGGGGCTTGAAATAGAAAAGGTGGAGAGAGAGGGAGGGGAGTTTGAGTTTGGTTAGGAGTTTTGAATGAGCATTACACTTTTCAAGTAACCCCATGGAACTCCGCAGACTGTGCAGCTAAGAGTGGCGTCTCCTAATACGATCACAAATCACAAATCCACAAAACCAAAGTCCTTTTTTGGTTCAATATTCAACCACAAATAAAAACTAATCACACCATTGCCATCCTCTTCTCCTCCTCCTCCTCCTCCTCCTTAAAACCAAAACCGTTCACTTGTTCCTTCACATACTCACTCTTCTTTTCTCTCTTTTGGACCCTCCTCGTGTGGTTACAAAGAAAACAATAAAAAAACTCTGTTCTTTATATTCTCTGTACTTGTTAGATCTTGCATTGTAGATTTGTAGCCATCAATCCTTGTGCATTTGAATAAAAGGGTATCTGGGATTTTGACTTGTTTGTCGGTTTAGCAATATGGATTCCTCCTGCTCCTTGGCATTGAGAAGCGGTGCTAGTGCCTTCCATGGTTTATGCAATGAAGGTGCCCTGTTTTGGGGCGAGAGTTTGAAGAATGTGAAGAGGAAGAATTCGAACGTTCGATTCTCAAAGAATCAGTGGGAGGACAAGAGGGTTAGAAAGGCCAAACCTGGGGTTGCCTACTCTGTTCTCACATCAGATTTTGACAACGAGATCCTGGTAAGCTCTCAAGACTAAATCTTTGCATCCCTTGCATTTCAGTGATGTTAATTCCTTTATTTTTGTGGCCTCATTATTCCTCATCGTGGATGGCGATATGTAATGTGGTGTGTTTGCAATTTCAGGCTTTAGGCTCACCAATAGTAGAGAGGCCAAGAGCAGATCCTAGCAATGTAGCGTCAATCATATTAGGGGGAGGTGCCGGGACACGCCTCTTTCCTCTCACTAGCAAGAGAGCCAAGCCCGCCGTAAGATATCCATAACAAATCTGACATGAATACAAGAATTACAATTTTGAGTTTTAAGTGAATATCCAAATGTTTTTTGAATATTCTTTATTGCTGTCAATTGCTATAATAGGACCCTGATCAGCAATTTAGTTTTCCTTCAGCCAGAACCCCTGAGGAATGCAGGCTAATTTTGTCCTATTTGTAGGTTCCAATTGGAGGGTGTTACAGGCTGATTGATATTCCAATGAGCAATTGTATTAATAGTGGTATAAAGAAGATTTTTATCCTGACTCAGTTCAACTCCTTCTCACTCAATCGTCACCTTGCAAAAACTTATAACTTTGGCAATAATGTCAATTTTGGAGATGGATTTGTTGAGGTAAGATGATCCCTGCTTCATGAATTCCTACATATATAATGAGTAATTCCATAATTCTATTGTTTGATGAAGCGTTTTCTCTGAGGAGGTTTGATAATGCTTGTGCACCGTATCTGATTGTGGCAGGTTCTAGCTGCTACTCAGACATCAGGTGAAGCAGGGAAAAAATGGTTTCAAGGGACAGCTGATGCTGTGAGGCAATTTATATGGGTCTTTGAGGTGTGGTAATCAAGTTTTTCTTTAGTGGTTTACACTGGAAGTTTTTTAGTTTCACCAGGACTAAATTATTCTTAAATGCATTCAGGATGCAAAGAACAAGAATGTGGAGCATGTATTGATATTGTCCGGAGATCACCTTTACCGGATGGACTACATGGATTTTGTTCAGGTGTTTATCGATCATCCACTGAAAGAATGTTTGATAATATGTTTATTTTACATAATTTACGTTTGTGTATACCTTACTTGCAGAAGCATATCGATTCGAATGCTGATATTACAGTTTCATGCATTCCCATGGATGACAGGTATTTTGAATTCACTTCTCTGTGATATTTCATGGTCTTGTCGAACATTCTAGTGAATCCAACTGCTATAATTTGTTTGTACCGGATCTGCTTGCAGTCATACTCTGTGTTATATCTAGGATACAATATCACCCAGGATAGGACATATTTAGGAAAGAGGTAGTCCCTCTGCATCCCATGACCCATCAGTCCTGGACCAAAAGTAAATTATGAACGCTAAGAATAATGTGTCAGCATATGCGCCATGTATGTTCAAAAAGCATCATAATTCGTTTAGCTAATTGTATATAGATGCTATTTTTGTTAAATTTTGAATTGATCCCAATTTATTTCTGTTTCAGCCGTGCTTCAGATTATGGGTTGATGAAAATAAATGGTACAGGACGTATTGTCCATTTCTCGGAGAAACCTAAGGGCCCTGACCTGAAAGCAATGGTATAGAGTAATACAATTAAGCTTGCTTTTGACTGTTTCATCAAAACAACTTCTGTCTTGGTACCCACACATCTCACTTTCATCTTGCAGCAAGTTGATACCACTGTTCTAGGCCTGTCTAAGCAAGAAGCTGTTCAATATCCTTACATTGCATCAATGGGTGTCTATGTGTTTAGAACAGATGTCCTACTGAAGCTTCTGACATGGAGCTATCCTACCTGCAATGATTTTGGTTCTGAAATCATTCCATCTGCTGTGAAGGATCATAATGTCCAAGTAAGATTGACTCTCAAACACTGTGTGTTCTTCATTTCCTTATTATCTTGTTAGACGGTTCCTTTCTTATTTCTTTTACTGTTGTTAGGCATATCTATTCAATGACTACTGGGAAGACATTGGAACAATCAAGTCCTTCTTTGATGCCAATTTGGCCCTCACAGAGCAGGTTGGTGCCAATTTTTTTGGCGAACCTTTTGCTTCTCAATCATCTATTCTGTATCCATGCATGTGTCCATGAAAGCAGTCATAAGGTATTGAATATTGGAAGATCGCCTAGAAACTGTTCTGCAAGAAAGCAGGCAACTTTTAAACCAATTTGGAGGATCCGTTAATGGCGATGAGTTTTCTTCAGTTAATTAGTTGGAAATATGTTGCATTTCCTGAATAAAAAAATTGTTTTATTGATGTGCACTGCATAGCAGAAAATCAGGCAGATGAATACTTGATTTATTCCATATTAAAAATGTGTTATATCGGTTACGAAGCAATGGGGATCATAGAGCTCTCCTTATTTCAATGAAACTTTAGTTTCATTTTGTCTTCCAATCTTTCGGGCAGTAGATTATGAGTTGCAATCTAATCAAATTGTTTTGTTTCATGCAGCCCCCAAAGTTTGAATTCTATGACCCTAAGACTCCATTCTTCACATCTCCTAGATTCCTGCCACCAACTAAAGTTGATAAATGCAGGGTATGGATTCAATGCTTTGGTCAATAGCCAATGATCCTTTTTCTGCGGCATTCATGACTTTTCCTTTTGTTCCAGATTGTTGATGCCATAATTTCACATGGCTGCTTCTTGCGAGAATGTAGTGTGCAACACTCTATAGTTGGCGTGCGTTCACGTTTAGAGGCTGGCGTTGAGATTGCCGTGAGTTGTTTTCGCCATCACTTTCTTTTCTTTCCCTCTTGAGGGTAGTTGCTTGGTGATGCAAATCCTTGTAGAGTGACAGCCCACTGGATTGTTTGATGCTCTTGGTAGTCGTTGATTTATGCATTGACAATATATGCTGTATCCATGCATGTTCGCTCTTGGTGTATATTTTAGTAATACCCGTATAGGACAATAACCCAGGTGTTTGACTTGTCTACCAAAGTTAAATAATACCTGCATTGTATGAATTGAAGTAGCTCGACTATACTTTGTCTCTCTAATTGATGTTTCTCTCTGTTTGCACCCAATAAAGTTTGTGCACGACTTTCTAATAGGCATTGTTAATAAATGTTCTGCCCTGTTCTATGGAGAATTCCTGATATATAAGCCTGGAAAATTTTCCTTCACTGATTATGTGTGCATGCTTTTCTTTGCAGGATACAATGATGATGGGCGCAGACTACTACCAAACTGAATCTGAAATTGCTGCTGCGCTTGCTGAAGGAAAGGTTCCTGTTGGCGTTGGCCAGAACACCATAATCAGGTGAGATTCCGGCTCGAGTTTCTTATTCAGTCACAATTGCACAAAGTAGCAGTGCATGGGACTGATTTGTCCTCTTTTTCTCTGGTTGTTGTCAATTTATAATATGCACTCTTTAACCTGTTGGCCAAGCATCACTCTCTTTTCTCTTTAATCTTTTATCCAGGAACTGCATCATTGACAAGAATGCCAAGATCGGAAGCGATGTCGTCATCACAAATGGTGATGTAAGTAAAACTTTGTCTCTATAATTCATGTTAACCTTCTCAATCTTCGAGATTTATCTTAAACTTAAGTACTAGTGCTACTCTGTGTTTGACATATTGATGCTGACTATGGTGCTTTGTGGCTACCCAGGGTGTTGAAGAAGCTGAAAGGCCCGAAGAAGGATTTTACATTAGATCTGGGATTACAGTAATAATGAAGAATGCCACGATTAGAGATGGAACTATTATCTAGAGTTTGCTCATCTCTTTCCACTCCCAAGCGCATTGAAAGCTGTGCCACTCAAGGAAGATGAGAATAGTTGGCACAATTTTTGTTTCTTATCTGATTTTGGCAATAGAAACTAATAATTTGTATATGTATAATAGTTATTGGCTTATACCAGTGTAATGCTTACATCGAATAAAAGCGAATTAACTTTGTTTCTTTTTCTTCATTGACCACTTAGGGTTTACTTTGATGCTTAGTTAGCGAAATATTTAAGGAGAAGATGGGGTTGAACTATCTTTCTCGCCAAATAGAAGATAGTATTGGAATATTGGTTCTTATTGTTTTCCATGCTCGAGATAGGACAAGAATATGTTTTAACTTTTACAATTCGACCATTACATATTACACACCTATTTTATTTTTTTTGTCGCAAACATATGAAATTACACACCTAATATCAAACAGTTATAGTACCCTTCTTGTATTGTTTTGATCAAATACTACACACCTCAAATATTCACATGGGAGTAAATGTATATCCAGTTTGGTATTTTACTTTATGACTCATAGTTATCAATATTTTCTAATAGAAAAATGGATGGAGGAGATTATTTCAGAACGGTGTGATACTAGGGGTAATTTCATTACCAAATAGAAAAATGAGTGAAGTGACAGGTGACAACAACTGTATGCTTTAGGATTGTAAATTGTAATTTAGACAAAACTTTAGTATGCAGAAAGTAATGTGGTTCAGGTATTGTAATTTGAAATGTAGTAAAGGAGCTCTCTTGGATGGACGAAGTTCATCTCTAAGAGAGAAGAGATATCTTAAAGCTATAAGGAGTTACATATAATTTCTTTGGAAATTTTGTACTAGCCTACCTGGTCAGCACTCTTTTTCTTTCATCTGTTTTCTTTCAATTGCCATTATTCCCAGACCGCGACCTGTCCTTTGCTTTCTTCAGTTTCTCAATGTTACTCAGCCTCACATACATCTTCCGGAGCCGGTTGAGCTTATGAGATTGATCAGCTATGATGCCAGAGGTTGAGGGATTCTCCCTGAAGATCACCTCATATCCATCTCGGAATGAGTCCAATCCTTCAGTAAATAGTTGCCAGAACATGCCCCCTGCAGCTGCACCTCCACTGCTAGCTGATGCATATATAGCTGAATAGACTGTGTTGAACAGCTGGTCTCTTTCACTGTAAGCTGAGGTTCTTGATGATTTTCCAAACTCTGCAAAGAGAACTGGCTTCTGGAGGATGTTCTGTGCATCTTGGATGTGGGTATGGAGCCAATTGTTCAAGAATGATTGTTGGCTTTCATCGTCAGAGCTAGGTAGCCTGTTTAGAAGTAAACCACATCTTCAGTAATCGATATAACAACAAATGTAGTATTATCAGGTTCCACGCTTTGGATTTTTGGACGATTATATTCTAATCTTCTTAATATTTGACTCTTGAAATAGAGTGATCAGGTTCTTTGAGCCATCCTCGAAGGTTTATTTACTTATTTTGGATAGTCCTGTTAACTGATGCTCACATATATGTCATGCTAGAGAAAAGGATTCGTTAGCACAATTATAGTAAGACTGGTATTGATAAATTTAACCAGAAATTACCATTGATCAGGATATGAGTGAACGGTTGCAAAGTCAATGCCGGGGATCTGATTGTTTGCAATGAAATCTGTTCCTACTTGAAAGTTTGGATTGTACTGTTGCTTTTCAGATGATGATTGTCCATAAAACCCTTCCAAGCCGGCTTCCAATAGGTGATTTCCGTCAATAGATTTCAAATAAGAAGCCATCTCAGTGATCCAAGCCTGACATAGACAGGACAGTTAAGTGAGATAGCCATTTTGCCTTACTAGGAAGTACAACCATGACCCATAAACCTGCAGCTACACGATCAAAGTGACAATACATAGATATGCATATGTAAGTAGATCAGGTTTCCACTCATAGTCCACCAAAAGTAACATCACGAAATGGATATACATTTCTCTTGATGCAGGACTAATACCAAAATTGGCACCACTCTTCACCTAATCCTATGACTATACTAGGGAAGGTTCCCCTCCCTACTTTTCTTGCTAGAAAAGTTGGTTGGCAGGTGATAACTCATGTATAGAGGTTTTATAGGGGTAGGCAGGTTATCAACTCCCACTGTATTGTGTAAGTGGAACATGGGGAAACAATTAAGTCTTATCAATATAAAGATGAAAGTTATGGAGTCAAGTGCACCACGAATAAATGAAATTCAAAGACTACAACCAAAAAGATAAATGAGTCAATGTGCAATGTGGAATTTTTGTCCAACCTGAATAGTTCTTCCTGAAGGATCTGACATGCATCTGGGTTCATTCATAAGCTCCCAAGCCATTATTGTTGAGTCGTCTTTGTAAGCAACGCCGGTAAAGCTATTACGCCTTGTGAGAACAGTCTATTACACAAGGATGGACAAACTTCAATTAGTATTGTTCTGTACTATAATTTACATACAGAACTATATCCCTGTCAAGAACAAATGAGCTGAAAAACTAGATAAGCAACATAGCCTCACCGAGCTCAAGTAGCAAAATTTCTTGAAAAAAAAAAAGTAGCACTAGTTATGATGGGTGAAAGAAGCAAACTTTAACCTTGATATGATTCTTGTAGAATTCTTTGACTACAGTGTTTGTATAAAAATCATCATCAGAAGATATAGACTGCCCCTGATTTCTTGCCCAGTTCACATACTGCTCCCTTCCTCCAAAGTCCTTGTAGTTATTCACCAGACTCAACACCAGCTTAATCCCAAATTTTTTCGCTTCAGATATGACAAAATCCAATCCCTTTTAACCAGAGAAGAAAAAAGGTAAATCACCAAAAGTGGGAAAAACCGTATGTCATGAACAAAAAAAATGCATTGATCAACACTTGACAGAAACCTCAGAGAATGCGAAACATTCATCATAACCAACTAACCTGGAAAGTTTGTTCATTGTAGTTGCCAGGGGAGGACTGCAGAGCTCTATCCCAGCCGTCACTGAAAGCCCAGGTTCTTGCCATGGTGAGGCCATGATCTTTGGCCTCTTGAAAAACAGAGGTGACTTTGTTTCTCTGAGAAGGGTCAGCTGCAAAATACATGAGCCAGTAGGCATTGAATCCATTGGCATAAAATGGGCTTCCGTTCAACATAAGCTGCACTCCTTTGGTGGTTATGAACCCATCATCAGCTTCCACCTGGAGAAAAATCTCTCGTCTTTGAATGAAAAGCACAAGAAAGAAAACCAGACCCCAATGCTTCATTTTCCCTTCCAACTTCTCCTGCTGCTGGTGTTTTCCTCACTCTCTTGAATACAAGAAAAACTACTGCGCCACCATGTTACTTAAAAAGATTTGTGATTTGTTGTACCGTTGTTGATCAGAGAAAAAGAAAAAGAAAAATAAGATTTGTGGTTTGTTTCTTTTTCCTTAAATTGCTTCCTCTCCACTTAAATGCGTGATGCTTCCTCTCAGACAAGGCAATGCAGAAACCAGAAGGTGTTATTTTCTTTGTAATAAGAATTGATAAATTGCCAAATAGGGATAGGGGTGACACTGTATTAATAATAGACGTTACTAGGCAGTTTCTTTTAGTGGGTCTAATATTCTGCTACAATTACCATATATAGATGACACTATACACCGAAGCTAGCAATGATAGTACAAGGGAAAAAAAAAAAAATTATAAGTGGCATTCATTGGGTGGTGTGTATTTATGACTCTGTAGCCTTTCAGAAATTCAGAAGATGCACGGCTGCCATTTTTAACAAAATCTATCTATTTGTGTTCCTCAGCTAATATACACGAGATTCGTGAGATGGTTTTATTTCTCTTGGGGAAAAAATATGGTTTTATATATTGGAATCTTTTGAATCATGGAATTTACACAGATGGCAATATATTTGAAAAAACAAAAAAACAAAGGGAGAAGCAACATTCCACAGGACCACAGCTTTGTTCATATTTTCTTTAAAATTCTTTCGAGAATATAAAAATTTGGACGAACTATCATATATGGTTACCACAAAAACAAGAGGTCCTTTAATGGCAATTTTGCAACCACAACCAGAAAATGAAATAAGGTATTGGTACTGTGGGCGACAATGTCATAGTGACCATGATTGCACCCAGTACCACAAACTTTCACATGACTCCAACCGGACGTCACACAAAAACATTAGTATTTTTTTCCTTCACTTATTTCTTGCTCGTAATTCCTGAAGAAGAAAGATGTGTGAAAGCAAAAGGATATTATTTGAAACGCCCCGACCCGTATTTACCGTACACAGTAAATACGTGCCGGAACTGTGACGACCCAACCCAACATGACTCAGTATACAGTGTGTACAACAACAACTCGGCCTCAACGGCCCAAAATAACAAACATCAATAATAATAAATCCGGCCCAATGGCCCAACAACAATAATAATATGCACAGCGGAAGACTTAACGACTCACAATGACTCTGTATGCAACCCATGATGCAACTAATGGATCCGAGTCCTGTCCAAGGGATAACGCCGCAGCCTGTCTGGAATGCAACATACCTGAACCACAAATAACTCATCCTACGGGATGAAAGCCCGCAGGTGAGGGGTGAGTCCGAAGTGCCCACCGGGTAAACCCATAAGCAAATATACATATACAACACCGTAAATAATCCAAGTCACAACACAACAACTAACCAAGGTTCTCACGAACCTTAAATACACATTGGTGATTCTAGACACGCTATTCTAATTTTATTATCAGGGCCCCTATCACAAGTTAAATGATGGCCGTCGCCTGGTAGTCAAGCTAGCTAGCCCGTGGACCCCGCCCTGGTACCTCCACGTAATACTGGCACAGACAGGGAGCAGACCCCAAGCACACTCTCCCCCAGCGCCTAAATATAAATAACTGGTACAGACAGGGAGCAGACCCCAAGCACACTCTCCCCCAGCACCATAAAATAAGACTACCATCTGGCTGTTCTAACATTTAACTGTGACTCACTAGATGTCTAAGTGTATTCAATTTTATTATTTCCTTTTTCCTCGACTAGTTACTACATCTCTATCATCCAACCATTATCTCATTATCCCGAGCAGGCTCACAGCCTCTCCGCTCGTCTGGATAATAATCAATACCATACTGTCATCACATAATAGTACCCCCGGTACTCAACTCACACAATTCTACAGTCAACAACTACAATAATCTTACTTATATCCACAATCCCAACATCATCAATTATATCAACAGCAACAATAATTTCAACAACAAAAACGGCAACAATTATCATCTCAATTCATCACACAACAAATCATACACAGCCACAAAGTATCATACCAGCACCATTGGACACAGTAAGCAAACAGCAACTTGATATCACGGGATGTAAATAAATATTTACTTAACCTCACCTTAGCCGATTACTCAACTCTGGAAACATCGATCGGTCCAAAGTCGGTTCCACAGGAACTGCTCGGTATCATAACCTATACAACAAAACAATGCTTACACATAAATGCACATATTCGGTACTCTATGATGCCAAACTGCGTAATAACCCATCCCGGTTCTATCCGTTATTTAATTCCCTTTACCGAAAATATTTACCGTACGTATATCCGAATATAATTTCGGTACCATACTTTAATTAAAAC